>JAQGAS010000488.1:0-47391 GCA_034686365.1 Pachymerium ferrugineum | reverse complement strand
GGAATTCCAAACGGAAATACAAATGCAGTGCTAAGAAACACATCAATTGCAAGTTTTCCATACTGAATTTTTTTTTTTGAAATTAAAAATTAATTTATCATTTGTCGATATGATAACTTAATCTGTTCAATGCTTTTCTGTTCAATCATGTACACCTTTCCATACCTTTGATAGAAATAAGGCTTCCGCTTAGGTTAAATTAATTATTTGAACACGGAAAGCATTAATCTGATAAGATTTCCTGAACTGTTTTCAAGATGTTGCTTTCTGATCTTTTTTTTCTCTGATTGGTTTAAAGTTACAATTTATTTTTTATTGACGATCAATTTTTTGTTCAAAGCAAGGACATGCTTTATTAAATACATTTTAATAAATTAATTGAACTAAAATTTTATTCTAGGATGTATTGAAGGAAATGTTTGAACAGTAAATAAAGCTCGCGGATGTGGGAACTACAAATATTTAGTTTGATTTTGTAAAATTTTAATTATCTATTTTAAGCCTAAGTGTTTTTTTATTGTCTTTTTTATATTTTTACATTTATCAAACCAGTAAGAGGTAAAAACACGAAAACACGACCCCACCCTTCATAGCTATGATGTTAACTGAACACTAAATCCAATTCACAAAAATTGAGTTATTACCAGCACTTATAACATGAAATATAACCAATTTGATTTAAAACAAATAAAAGTGATTGTGGCTGGGAAAAAATACGATAAAAAGCTTGTAGTTGGATTGATAAGAAGTTATTTGTAATATAGAAAAACAAACTTACAAATTCTATGATAGATGATTGTCTTGCAGGATCCATTTGTGAACTCTTTTTAAGAGATTATGTGAAATTTGACAGTGTTTGCCATGCTCGAATAACGTGGCTGGATTCTGTACCAAGTTTGGCGCGAGTAGACCCTGCGGCAACTGGTTGCTCTGACTGAAATGAAACGCTGACCTTGGGTGAGTTCATTTTCATAAACTGTAGGCAAGTTCAGTTCCTTGCATTGGCTTTGCTTTCGCCGATGCGGACGCCCTCGTCGCTGGAAATTACTTGGGAAGTTGAGTTACAGTGTAGGGAAATAAAATTTTTTTCTGACGAATGCAGATGACGGAATAAGGAGGGGCCTAAGATTAGGAGGGAATTCTTTGATTCAATTTGCTTGACTAAGAAAATAAAATATCTTCTTACGTAGCCACCCTTGTCAGGAAGTACGTACTACGCTTTCGAGAAGTGATACCATAGCCGAAAACGTAAATGATAAGGTGTTTACAGGTTGATGCATTTAATATGATCATTTGAATGATAAAGAATTTATTAATTAAAAAACGTATTTGGTCTTGTTCCAGTGTGTTTTGTTTGTTGTGTACGCGTAAAGTTATAAAAGATTAGTTTTATGTACTTTTAATAATTATCTGACGTCTAATATTTTTTTTTAGGGAGTTGATTCATTTTACGGTCCAAAGATCAACCATAAGATCATTACACTCGCTTTAAGCAGACGGCGCGAAGTGCATTAGTGGGAGCGCTCTAACTAGGGCATCCTTTTGCTCTAGCGGAGAAATCTAGAACCAAAATCAAAAAGGGGGTACAGCGTGTACGGAAATTACCGCATTAAGATTTTCTATTACAATTTACTATTCATTGTAAGTAAAAATGCCACGAGACGTTGGTGCATATTTAACTTCTCAACAAAAAGTAAGTGATGCTGAAACCGCTGCTACTTGGGCTAAGTTAGAAGAGCTGTACAACAAAAAGTGAGTGTCCATTGACGTGAATCAGCAAAATTATGTTTTTAATTTTTATTCAAATGAACGTAGATTGTGGCATCAGTTGACCTTACTCATTCAGGAATTTGTGAAACATCAACATTTTCAAACCCAAAAGGACGGACGTGTAAAGGTATTACAAAAAAATATTTAAAAATTTTTTTAATTGATAATTTATGTACTTATATTTCTCAGTTATACGAAAATTTCATAGCAGACTTTGAAAGTAGAATAAACCCACTTTCTCTGATTGAAATTTTGGCGATCGTTATCAAAGAAATTCCAGGTATCACACAAAATCATAAAAAAAAAATCTTTTCTCTAAATTTACTATTCATGTTGAAGATTCAAAACAGGCTGAAGAATTTTTACTGAAAACTCAAGGGAAAATTAAGTCGAGTAATGAAGCTACTATTTTGTGCAAAACATTAATCGGCCAAATTAAACTAGACCAACAACAAAACTTGGACGAATCGAAAGTATATTACAGTAAAAATAATTCCTGTTTCTTTTTCTTAATAAGTTTAATTTTGACAGAAACTTATTGAAGAGACCGAACAGTTATTAGACGCCTTGGATGGCGTTACTACCGTACACGGACGATTTTACGAGTTATCCAGTAACTATTATCGACGGGTGGGGAAACATGCCGAATATTACAAGGATGCGCTTCGCTATTTAGGGTGCACTGAACTTGAAGACATTTCGAGTTTGTTTAGTAACTAGACTGATTTTTCAAACCGATACTTAATGAGTAATTTAATCATAGTTGAAGAACGGAAAGAACGTGCTTTTTATCTGGGTCTTGCTGCTTTACTTGGCGAGGGTGTTTACAACTTCGGTGAATTGGTAATTTGGTTAAACTGTAATCGCGCCATCTATTGTTTACTAACAGCTTTTTTCTTTATTTAGCTGGCTCATCCAATTCTAGATTCCCTTAAGGAAACTCCGAATCAATGGTTAATTGATTTGCTCTTTACGTTCAATAGTGGAAATTTGCAGCGATATGAAAGCTTGCATCCATTTTGGTCAAGTCAGCCTGATTTGGCTGCCAATGAACTTAGTTTACGGCAGAAAATATCGTTACTTTGCTTGATGGAGGTACAATTTTTGATCTTTGAAATTTTTAATCTTATGTACTACATCACATCTTCAATTTAGATGACATTTAAGCGTCCTGCTAACAGTCGTCAATTAACATTTACCGAAATTGCGCAAGAAGCTCGACTCCCCGAAGATGAGGTGGAATTACTAGTAATGAAAGCACTTTCTTTATCACTCATTCGTGGCTCCATTGATCAAGTGAATCGCAAAGTTCACATGACTTGGGTTCAACCAAGAGTATTGGATCGTCAACAGGTAAATTAATGAAATTCAAAAAATTGAAATCACTGATTTCAATTTTTTGTGATTGCTTAGATATCCGTAATGCAACAACGACTGGAACAATGGTGTAAAGACGTTCAATCAATGGAAATGCTTCTTGAAGTCAAAGCACAAGACATTCTCACTTGAGAAGTTCTTTTCCTCCCCCCGCCCTTCTTTTTTTCGGTCCCAACAAAGGTTCTTTTCATCCCCCCGCCTTTCTATTTTTCGGTCCCAACAAAGGTTTTTTTTTTTTGACTTAACCTTTTATTACTAAGATAATTGTTTTGTATTTGTCCTCTACAATATTTTTTTTTTTTGGATTCAAAACAGTGGCATTAAAAAAAGCGCATAAGAAAATTGTCAAAACAAAAGTTTATTATTTACCTACACCGTTTTTCTTATGATTGAATTATTTACATATCAGTTAAAAATAATTACTGTATCAATTTGAAGATCATACAAGTATTTTTAAATTATCATGTCCACTCTACATCCATTTTCAATATTTAAAAACAAAAATGAAACTAACATTTTACATGTTTCGATGCCACTGTATACATATCATTCCACTTAGATCAATTACAAAATATTAGCTATTCAACTTTGCAAGTAGGATCAGGAGTTCCCCGATACATTAAAATTCGTAGCTTGACTAGCAATTTATTTCACTACAGACAAAAAAAAAAAACTAAAAACCAATCAGTGTAAGAGATTATATAAAGTTAAGTTACCAAAATATTTTTAAATCTTGCAAAATAATTGTTATATGTTGAAAATAGTTCCATCTTTCTGTCCGCATTCATTGTCACAAGTGCACAGTAAAACCAATCATCTCCTACCACACTTATTTACATACAAACTGTACACAAAATTACTTCGTACATTTGGCATCATACCGTGAAAAAAACTTATACATTTATATTGCGATAATAAATTCAACAGTTGGTTTCTTGACGTGCAAATAATGGCGACGAAGCCAACTGAAGTTGCATCAACGGTGGTTGGTTAGGGGGCGGTGGCGGCGGTTGCCGTTGTGCATTAGCTAAAAACAGAAAATTTCATATTAGAGTACGAAAACAGTAGGAAATCAAAATCTGAAAAATAAGTATAAAAAATGGACAGCATGCAAAAAAATTACACAACAAACACACTTTCTGCATTTTCCTTAACACTCGAAAATACCTGAATGCAGAGGGCGTTTGTCACATTGGTTTTTGACGTGCCACTTCAGGTTAGTCGAAACAAAACAAGAAAAAAACAGTTACAAGTCAACACATTTGTACAATATTAGCGAAGCGTATTCATTTCAGATTGTCTATTCACTTACAATTTCTATACGATTTCTGACAATTTGTGAACGGTTCAGGTGAAGGTAATTCAATTATACTTCTAAATTTGTGATAAAACCTTGATTCAAAGTCATCTAGAAATAAGAAAAGGAATTCAATGTTGTTAAACTGAATAGTAATATCAAATTTTTACCACCAGATGCTTTTCTAGAAGGTGGACAACTGGAACTTCTCGTCGACGCATGCCGCACAGGTGGCGGTGGTGGCTGACCGGAAGGTGGAGGCGGAGGTATATTCATTTTAGGAACCGCAGCCGTTCTATGTGGAGGTGGTGGAGGAGCCGAAATATTAATTCCTGGTATTGCAGGTGGACCTGACGGAGGAGGAGGCGGTAATGGATGGGAAGGGGCTCCTATAGAGGGTCCTTTCATGGGCGGGGGTGGAGGTCTAGCCACAGGAGGTCGTGGAACAGTACCGGTTGTCCGTGTAGGCGGCGGTGGCGGTGCTGCCATTCGGAATGAACCAGATGAAGTTAAAGGTGGCATTGGCGCAGCCTGTTTCTGATGATGCAACTGGTGTGATTGTATAGGAGACGTAGCACCAATCATGTTTTTGCTATTATTATTATTAATTGAGCCGTTTAGCTGCGAGGTGGATGTTGCAAACATATTTCCCCTATTCAGTTGTCCGTTCCGATAATCGTGTTCGCCCATACTGGCCGGTCGACGCAGGTTTGGTGGATGGGAAGGTAACGTAGGCGCCTTGAGAGGCGGAGTTGGTTTCGCTCCTATTGGACTAGGCCTAGGACCAATGTTTGGTTTGTTCAACTGTACCGGTGGCTTGTTGGGTAACGGAGGACCCATACGCCGAGGTAATGTTGCATTTCCACTTAACGTGGGTTTATTTGATAATGGGGGAGGCTGAGGAGCCGGGCCACGATCGTTGGTCCGCCGAATCGTTCCTGGATACGTGTTTTGAGGCACTTGTGTCGTAATATTCGACGCCATATTGTTCAATCTGTCAGTTTTCGACGTTGGAGGACTTGGTGCGAAAGATTTTTTGCTAGGTGGAAGGAGCGCAGCTAGAATAAAAAAAGAATTAGTTGAAATTTTTTTTGAAGTAAGAAAAATGTAATTTACCATTATTTTGGCTTTCAATTGGACGTTGCCCTGTCGACTTTAATTTGGGCATGCCACCTGCAAATAATCCACCCAATCCTAATGGTGCACCATTTGTGCGCGAAAATTCAGTAGGATTGTTGTTGTTTGTTTTATTTTTATTAGACCCGGCTGTTAAAATAAGATAGTTTATTAATTACTTGCTAAAACCTTTTGGTTTAAAAAAACTAAATAAAGAAATTTAAAATAAAATGTGTAATGCATTTTAAAATGTTTCGCACTTATATTAGATAAGCGCGAACACGGCACAAGTGTTTAATAGCAAGCAGATGGAGCCATTTAGTAAATAAGGGTGGAAATCTTTAAACGTGTACAAACTTACCTCAATAAGATAAGCGAGTCAATTTAAAGTGACATAAGACATTTACAAATTTAAATATAATATTCAGAAAGTGTTAAAAATACCATCTACTATAGGTGCGCTTCTATCATTTGTGACAGCTTTCTTGAGCTTTGTCCCCGTTCGAATAGAAGACAAAAGCATGTTCCTTGAATCGGCCTCCTTTTTCCCTAGTTGAAGAAAATCTCCGCTCCCCATTGCTGGAGGTGGAGGGGGACCTGGCGGTGGCGGTGGTGGAGGCATTTTCGTTCCGAATATATTGATACAAATCTACATGATCAGAAAATATTTCAATTACTACTTAAGGTTATTCGTTTTCTGGTTTTTATAACTGATACTGGTTTTTTTTTTTTTTTTTAATTTAGTATTTTGTGATAAGTAACGGAACAAATTTCAGGTGATTAAATTTACTTATAACAAATTTTAAGTACTACATTTAATTTTTATTTTCAGTCATTTTAAATGGTATTAATTCAGATACGTCAAAAGTAAATTTTTAACCTGCAACTGTGAAGTAGTAACACGATCACTAATTATAAACAAGCACGATTTCTGGAATTGTGTGCGATCGGTAAATATTATGCGATTTTTTTTTGAGTTACATTTAAAAAAAATTATTTCAGGTAAATGTAACACAATGTACACCGGTGGTGCATTAAATAAGACGAAGACATCCTGCTGGATTTCCTAAACTTCAGTATCGACTTAATACGCACCTAAATAAGTCCCACTGATCGCCTCGTTACAGGTAGATTTTTCATAATTCCTGAGAATTCTGACTACAAACACAAATTTTGATTGAATTACTCTTCATTCAATGATGAATCAATGTCTTAGTGATCATCGTCGATACACCCTGTGTGCTGTCGTAACGCAATATGGCGGCGATTGGTGACTGGAGTTGACGTCAGGCGGCGTGAAGGTAGGATATTTTTTTTATCTACTTTTCATGGAGATATTTGCAACTGAATAGATAAACAGCTGATAGTTGTATAGTGACTTCTTTGAATTCTTTAAATTTTTTGGAAAGTTGTTGAGTAAACAAATCCTGAAGTGGGGATTGTTTTCCTTTTTTTCATCATGTTTTTCAAAAATTTTTTTTCCCCGCTTGTTTTGGTTAATGTAAATTCCAGACCTACACATTTCGACGTGATTAAACGCAGAGTTTGATTTATTTTTGGCACGCGTTCACGAAAAAAAAAACGAAGGAATACTTGAATGACTTTAAAAAAAATAGAAGTTTTAAAGTTGAGTAAACGGATTTAAAACAAAGAAATTTATGTTAAAGGAAAAGAAAAATGGTAGTGACGCTCTTCACTGCATTACAAAAAATAGCAACGCAATCATTAGTGAAGTGAGCTTTAACACATTAATAACTAACAACAAAGTCAACCGTTATTCCACTTTTCAAACTTTATTTTTAATATTCAAAAATAAAAAAATAACATCATTTAAAAAATTACTTCAAATCATCAGAATGACCGTTATTTTATTTGCTCAAGAGCAGGCAATGGCTATTAAATTCCGTTTCTTAAAGAGACCGGACGGAAAAAACCATCCCGGATATGAAGCGGGGGTGGGCACGGAATTGAACAGTTATCGCCCAAAGAAGTTGGCTACACATCGTCCGGCGGATGCCACTCTTGAGAGTTGCAGAAACTCGGCCGCGGGTTTCTTCCCCAGTCGTAGTATCCTACAATTAACAAAAACAAAATGATCGTTCATTAATGATCTAAATTTATAAAACTGAGTGTACAAGTTGTGTCAGAAAGATGAATAGGACAAAAAGAAATTTCGAGCCAAAAATTTTATGGTTTGTTTGAGGTGGTAGCCGAGAAGCGTAAATTATAAGCCATTAAAAGTAAATAAATGGTAAATATAAAGTTAAGGAGCGGAACAGCACTCTAATCGGTAATATGTCGGGTTGAGGGCATTGATTTGTTGTTGCTATGGAATCAGTGTTTGGAAGTTAAGAGGGGAACTTGGCAAAAGTTGCCGTGTCGCACATTCCACGCAAGCCCTCGTTCTGCACACACACATACAGGTAAGAGATAATGCCAGCTGGTCAAAGCTCACAGGTGGGAAAGTATTTTCCATAATCTCTTATCTTGAAAATTATATTTACATTAAGGTTATTTATTTTCTTTACAATTTGGGTTTAACATTGGCCTTGAAAAATTCACGTCAACATTTAATGACGTTAACTCCATAAACTAAATTTGTAACTCATTAATCGATAATAAATTATTTATTCAGTCCGTGTAAAATTACGCATTAATTTATATGATTAACAGGTTTGGGTTAAATATAGATGTAGAAAATATGACTAAATGTAAACAGTATTTATTTATGCGAAAAAATATTCAAGTTCGATCACTTATTTGTGAAACACAAGTAAATTTCCTATTAAAAATTGCCAAGACAAAATAAAAAGCTAAGGAAGTAACAAATAATTAGACATAATAATATCTCAGGAAGTATTTAGAAGAATTTCATCCATGTTATAACGGGGTCAAAAGGCCAGCATTGGCAATAAGAGACGCATGCATGTGCATTAATGACGCAATGCGAAATCCTCTCTTTTTTAGGCTAATTGATTGAGGGTGGAGGGGATAATACACGAGAGTAATCACGAATGTGGTTAAATTCCCTAATAAACGTGACCTGATTAAGCGAACATGTTCAATCATATTTTTTTTTTACCTATAGAACGTTGATTGGTAAAATAACTAAAAATAAAATTTGGAGAAAAAATTTGCTACCTGAATACACGTAATCATTTTTCTAAGAACGGAGTAGCCATAAAAAAATTGACAGGAAGGCTTACTGCTTACTTGGCAATAATTTAGGGTAATGTAATCTTGAAGACTTGCTAATTATAGTTGGTGCATTGAGGTAATAAAGGAGTGAATGCGCAGCTACCTGAACTCAATGATTTTAATCTTCTAACTACATAAAAAGATAGTAATGGGTGATTTAGAATCATTTTTTTTACGGTTGGAGATTTTTTTTTGAGTGTGTCTGTTATTTGTAATGACCAATGACTTTCCGCCCATTTGGAGTGGAGGCTCTCAAATGTTTCAAAAATATAATAACAATAAAAAGAGAAGGTTTGTCTCAAAGGTAGTATGCTCAATTTCATGGTATAGGGATTGATTTTTCTATTAGTCAAACCATTTCAACCAGGAACTAAAAAAAAAAAATTTCCAGACGTATAAACAGAATAAAAATCGTTATTGGAGGAAGGGACTTAAATTCTTAAGATACACGTAAAAGGTTTGGTCATTCCGGATTCAGGTGAAGTGAACGACCTTTTTATTTGCAGTAAACGTATAATAAGAAAACCACTCGTCCGTGAAAAAAAAAAAAAAAAAAAAGATATGTCCACTCCAGGAACAAGTGATGATAGCATCAAAATGTGGCTGAAAGTTGGCGATATTGAGAAATTGGAAGAAGCTGTGATCAATGGTTATGGAGACCAATTAAGAAATAAAACATCCAGAATACCAAAAATTAACCATTTCCTGAAACAAGTACCACATTTTCAGGTAACAGTTGATATTTTTAGTTTTGTTTGTAGCCTTTTCCGTGCAAAGTAAATGTCATCGCTATGGTGACCAGTCAGTGACCACACGAAAACTTAATCTAACATTTGTAGAGAAAGAAACGTTTAGAATTTCTAAGCAAAAAGAAAATTATTGATTGTAGGCTATTATTTTTATGCATTTCAGACTAAAATCGACGCAATCCACGAAGCAGTGGCACAAGGAAAACTGAGAGAAGTGCAAAGTCTGCTGGATCGCAAGAAACTGGCAATGTGCCGCAGTCAGACGGGGGCTAGTCCTCTTCACACAGCCATATTAAATAATCAAACCAACATCGCCAAATATATTCTTGAGAAATTTCCCACCTCAATACAAGCTCGGGATAATGTGAGTAGAGCGCTGGGTTTAATGACTTATGGGTCTATTCTTTTAAAAAAAACAAAGCGAAATGTTGAAATCTTAAGAATGAAAAGTTGCACATTCGTATTTTTAATGTCATGCACTTCCTTTCTCTTTTTAAGTAACTTGTTTTTACAAAAATAAGTCATCAAAAAATGTCATATTCAATAACTTCCAAAGCAGCTAATTTACTCATTACTCCCCATTATTTTCTCACTTTTTTTAAATCCCGTTTTTCCAACACTTCCTGCTAAGAACCCTTCATTAAAAACATAAAATAATTAAACCACTCGAGGCTGCTCAATAGCCTAATTTACAACTGAGAAATAAAAATTATAAGACTTGACTAACATATCATGCATTTAGTTTAATATAAAAATATAATGTTTATGTTCAACTTTGTGCTTCTCTAATGACATTACCATCCTGTTTTCATTCGCTTTTTCCCATCATTAAGCCAGGTCAAATTTTAATCTATTTATCTTTGTCAATTTTATAGCAAGGACGAACCGCTCTTCATTACGCTGCTGTGGCAACTGATGATGGTGAATTGTACAGAATTTTACTTGAAAACGGGGCAGACAAGAAAGCCACTGACATGGTAAATAATTTTCCCTTTACACACTCTATTATAATCATGTCACGGTCACACGTTTAGAGAGGAAAAATACCAGAATATTATTTGCAAAATCCTGAAGAATTGCCCTTAAAAAGTCTTCGTGAAGGAGCAGCTGTAAGCAAGGTCACTAGGAGAAATGATAGACGAAATGACAGAGCTCGCACTACCGAATTATCCATGTGTAAGAAACTAGTTCTCTCATAAAGGATAATTAGAGCGATATTTAAAAAAGAGAGCATGGTGACTCATTTCAGTATCGGCTCCATCTAAAATTGAAGTGCGGATGCTCATTCAAAAAGCAGATTTGAACAAATTGGAAGCAATTGTCCTTAATGGCTATGGTGATCGTCTTCTAGGAGAGACTTCAGTCAACAGCCGAGTAAAAGAATTTCTTGATCAAGTGCCAGAATTTATGGTAACTGCTCAGAGAAAAAAAAAATTATCAAATATGTATACTGTAAACTCATAATGAAATGTAGATAAAAGTAGCGAATCTACACGCAGCGGCTGTGGAAGGAAGTCTGCGCGAAATGAGAAATCTTTTAGACAGGCGGACATTGGCTATAGCGAAAGATCCATACGGAGCAAATGTTTTGCACAGATCAGTTGTTCATAATCATCATAACATCGTTAAATATTTAGTCAACAACTATCCAGAAACGATCAATTCAATTGATTTTGTAAGCATAAAGAAATATGTTTGTAGATGAATTGCTTTCTGCTCCCGTTTTGATGGATAGTTATTTAAAAATTCATTTCCTAGGACGGAAGAACTCCACTTCATTATTCAGTAGCTGTTGAAGATGAAAGAATTTACAAAACCCTCATTGGTGCCGGGGCGGATGAATCGATTAAAGATAATGTAAACATCAAGTTCAAAAAAAAAAAATTTTCCCATGGCACAATTGCACGATTTTATAGGCACGTAAAACGGCAGAGTATTACCAAAACAATCCATTGGATATTCGACAGGTTGTTGAAAGGGGTAAATTTTTAGCTTCCAAAACAAATGAAAATCCTTCCAGTTTCTTCACCATTTTATCTCCTAAACAGTCATCCAAGCGTATGTGTATAGAATCTTTCAGGAGAAATGTTTAATAGTATAAAATGTGTGTTGTACCCGAATCCCCTACCCCAATAGGCAATAGCTTCCAAAATGGCCCCCTTACAGTTTTCAATATAAGGCAGTGGGTTCGTAATGGAGAAGTGGATAAATTGGAGCAGTTAGTACTCGAAGGACACGGCATTCGGTTGGTGGGAGAGTCGGCTGCTGACGCTCGGACACGAGCCTTCCTTAAGCAAATGTCGGTCTTCCTGGTACGAGCCCAATTTCGCAAGTAAAAAATTTTTTTTAAAACAAATTTAATAACCCTCAAATTCAATACAGAACAAAATTGAATCACTGCACGAAGCTGTAGTTCAAGGCAATCTCCGACAAGTCAAAGTCCTTCTAGACCGAAAACAATTTATCAAAAGTAAATTTCAAGGACTCGGCTTACTTCATAAATCCCTTTTGTATAACCATTCCCATATTACGAGTTACATCTGTCAGAGCTTTCCTGATGCCCTGGTTGTCAAAGATAGTGTAAGACAATATTGCTTATCCCCTCATCCCAAATTTCACTGACCACTGTCCCAACTCTAGGATGGTCGCATGCCCTTGCACTATGCTGCTGTTATCAAAGATGACGGTTTTGCATACCATACGCTTCGAGAGGCTGGGGCTGATCCACTAGCTGTAGATGGAGTAAGGTCACCTTTAAATTTAACTTAATAGAATAGTCAACTGAGTTATACAATTCAGATTTCCCTAACAAAAATTTTTTTCGATTTGTTTCAGAAAGGAAATACAGCTATTTATTACCGGGATCACCCTGAAGAGTTAGATCTACTTGAGATGCAAAACAGAGTGAATCGAATGAGATCAAGAATGCAGGCAATAAAAAATTCGTCTACAAGTTACAGGCGCAGATATGGAGGTTTTTTTAAATACATTTTTAATTGTAAATTATATGCAAGACATGTTAATTTTTTCATGCTTTTGTTTTAAGGAGGGCTTCATGTTACAAGGGCAAATATCCGTAAATGGATTCACGCCGAGGACTTGGAGAAATTGAATCAAGTCGTCTTTGAAGGACAAGGAACAAAGTTGCTGGTTGAGACATCAAGTAGTTCTAAAGTGAAGGAATTCCTCAAGACAGTGCCAAGTCTTATCGTGAGCAATTTTTATATAAGAGATTCTTTTAATATGAAATGAAATTTATGTGCTGTAAAATTGTACAGACAAAGATTAAAGAAGTTCACCAAGCAGCTCAGGAAGGAAATTTGGCAGAGTTGCAGCAGAAAGCTGATAGTAAACAATTATTTTTGAGTAAAGATATTGCAGGTATTACACCTTTGCACAGAGCTGTTATAATGGGGCATAGAGATATAAGTAAATACATTGTTCAAGAATGCCCAGACTCTATAAAAGCTAAAGATTATGTAAGTGTTGAGTTACATATTTTTAAATTGAGAATTGAATATTTTTCTGTGGGTTAAATAGGAAGGAAGAACTCCTTTGCACTATGCCGCTGCTCTTCCAAAGGACGATAATGTAATTTACAACATGTTGCTAGAAGCAGGTGGTGATGATCAACAACTTGATGAGGTTAAATGAATTACAAAGTGCTAATGAACTGTTTTAAAAAAAAATATTTTAAAGAAAGGGAATTCTCCTGAATATTACCAGCAACATCCTTCTGAAGCTGACCTTAGAACAACTATTAGTAGATTGAATCGTAAATTACCACAATTGCAAATTTCACATACCGTGCTGAAAAGAAGACGTCAACCACCGAATACCCTTCGCTTAACCAAAAATCCCAATAAAACGCTTAAAGGTAATGTCTATTCATGACTCCAAATTTTAAGCACATTAATATTAATTTATTGAATATTAGATAAAACAATGGCCTTCAATAGTCTCAGTCCAGAACATGTTACAAAGTTGATTAATCAAGGAGATGTAGAGAAATTAGAGCAATTAGTGTTGGAAGGTTACGGGAAAAAGCTTTATGGTAAAACGTCATGGATTGAAGAACTTAGACATTTCCTTAGGAAAGTTCCAGCTTACATGGTATTAAATATTTCTTTTAAAATATTCATGGCTTATGATCAACAATTTTTTTCATAAAGGATAGAATTTATGCGGTGCATAAGGCAACAGTTAAAGGCGATCTTCGACAAGTAGAAGAGTTAATGGATAATAAAAAACTAGTCGTAGCTAAAGATGAAAAGGGTTTAACACCCCTGCACAGAGCTGTCAAATATGGAAAATCGGATATCGTTAAGTACATGCTCCAAATGAATCCTGCTGCTGTCAATGTTAAAGATAAGGTACATTAATATACCAGTCATGTTTTGAAATCAAACTAGAGTTAAAAACTACTCAATATCCTGCAGGAAGGTCGAACGCCTCTGCATTATGCGGGTATGTACAGAGACAGAGATGACATTTATAAAGTGCTTGAAAATGTTGGAGCAGATCCAACTATTGCTGATTCTGTAAGTAAGATTACTGAATCAAACTTTTGTATTTCAATTTGTTTTTTTTCCATGAATAGAAAAATAAAACTCCTCAAGATTATCGAGAAAGTAACATGAAACTGGAAATGATGACACCTCAACGTCCAGAAGATAAAGATGATAACGAGGAAATACCAAAGGACGAACCATCAGCTGAAGAATTAGAAGAAGATAAAAATATTAGTGAATGGATAGCTAGCGATGATCTGGAAAATCTCGAGAAACTTATCATGGATGGCAAGGGTGATTTGTTGCTGGGAAAATCATCGGATAATGATGGCACCAAGGAATTTTTAGAATGTGTTCCAGCAGTAATGGTAAAATATTTATTATTTATTGTTTAACTGGAATCATGACTAATTTTTTATTTCATGGCCAAATTAGGGGAAAATTCGTGCCATTCACACAACCACTGTTGAAGGTGATTTGCGAGGTCTTCAATCTTTAATAGACAAACGACAATACGCGACAGCTAGGGATTCTTTTGGCGCATGTCCGTTGCATCTTGCAATTCTTCACGGTCATACAGAAATCGTTCGCTACTTAGCTAACAATTTTCCGGCAACTCTTAGCATACAAGACAATGTAACATCTTTCTCACAAAAAAATTCTAAGAGGTAGTAATCCATTTATTTTGTATTTAGGACGGGCGTACAGCGCTTCATTACGCAGCTGTAGCTGACGACGGTGGGTTATTATATCGTTTGCTTCATAAACATGGAGCAGATCCGAACGTAAAAGATAAGGTGCGAGTGAACAAAATTCACATTGGATAAAGGGAATAACGAGTTCTGTTTCAGAATGGCCGAACACCCGGTCACTTTCTACGTGGTAAAGCTGAACCTCTCTCGTTTGACGATCTAAGCAAACGCTATGAAGAGAAGAAAGTACCACCAAGACCACCGTCAGTGCAAACATGGCAAAGACCACCTACTGCAGAAATTTTGAGAGGTGATTACGTTAAAACATTATAAGTTTGTATGTTACATTTTTTTGCACAATTTATTCCTATACAGCTCTTACTCCTGACGATGAAGAAATGGATTTGTCTCCTGCAGCTCTCACAGAAAGTCAGACACAAGATGATTTACTATTGGAGTCAACTTCTGGTTTGGACGATACAACTAATGACTTGTCTGCTGCTGATATGGAAATGACCCCAGAAGCCGTTGAAGTGGAAGGTGAAGCTACTGCTAAAGTAGAGGAGCCTGAAGGTCAGGAAAATAGAGCCGATGGTGAAGGTGAAGATAACGCTGCAGATGAAGCTGCAAGTGCAGCGATAACAGCAGCAGCGACACCCAATCCACCGGAAGGAGAGGAAGAACCAAATGAAGAAACGAATGAAACAGAACAAGAACCGGAGCAGGGAGAACCCCAGGATGAAACCGATGCTCAACCTGCAAAAGAGCCTGAAGAACCAATGATTGAAACTGATGTGGAAGCTGCCGCTGAAGAAGAAGCTACTGAGGATAATAGAGAAGAAACTAATGCTGAGGATGACTCAAAATCAACTGGAGAAGAATTGAAAAAACAAGAAGTCCCTGACTCATCTAGTGAACCAGCAGCAGCAGGCGTTGAAGAGCAAGCTCCAGAAGCAGCTGATGAATCAACAGTTGCAGAAGGTGACGAGCAAGCAGCTGAAAATGAAGGAACTGATGAACCACCAGTTGCAAAAGGCGATGAACATGCAGCTGAAACAGAAACAACTGATGAACCACCAGTTGCAGAAAGCGATGAACATGCAGCTGAAACAGAAGCAACTGATGAACCACCAGTTGCAGAAGGCGATGAACAAGCAGCTGAAACAGAAGCAACTGATGAACCACCAGTTGCAGAGGGCGATGAACTAGCAGCTGAAACAGAAGCAACTGGTGGTGCAGAAGGCGATAGAGAAGCAACTGAAAAAGAAACACCTGAAGCAGTTGCCGAAAGTGACGAACAAGCAGCCGAAACAGAAAAAACTCCTGTGCCAGAATCAGAAAATGCAGAACATGTGACAGAAGTGACAGAACCGACAACTGAGTCTGCAACGGAACCCACAGAGACAACCACAGAATCCGCAACCGATACCAAAGAAGCTACAGACGACACAGCAGATACGTCAAACGAAACCAAGGAAAATGTAGACAAAAGTAAAGATTCTACAAGTGAAGTAGACGAAACGAAGGAAGCAGAAAAGAAAGCATCCGCCACAGACACTGTAGAAGAAACCAATGAGTCTACAAATGAAGCTGCTCCTATTGAAGAAGACAGTAAATCTAATATAACCACCCATGAAACTGCTCCACTTGAAGAAGACAGTAAATCTAATACAACCACTCATGAAACTGAAACGAATGATAAACAAGACGAGGACATCCAGTCAGTCACAACGCAAGCAGAGACGAAAAAAGATGCAATAAGCGAAGCCGGCTTGAATGAGACTTCTGAAATAAAAGATGAACCAGAAAGTGCCCCAGTTGAAACCGAAAATACAGCAGGGGTACAAACAATAGATGAAAATAACGATAATAACAATGAACACAAAGACGTAAACCCTTCTGAAGAAGGGGGTAATGAACAATCTACACAAAATAATGACAATACAAAAGTAAACACACAATACACTTCGGCCTAGCAACAACTTCAATACCACAATTACACAAATGTCTTTTCACAGTCCACAACAACACCATCCAACGGTTTGCGATCATCACACCTTTCAAGAAATCACTCAAGACTATCGACAACATCAGAAAATCCTATGTGGTCTAAGGAAGGGGAATATTTAGCATCAGCTATGGGTGATGCTTTAATTAAAGCCCTAACCGAAGTATCACATAGGAGACCCAAAGACCCTATAGGTTTCTTGGCTGTATGGCTTTATCTGCACGAAATGAGAACAATGGAAAAACCTTCTACACCTTCTTTGGTAAAATTGTTGAAATAAAAACATTATGTATATATCAAAACTGTGCTCAGTGAAATAAATTTTTGTGATCAGGATACTGAAGTTGATGATGATGATCCGTTGATGAGTTCAACTAATTTAGAAAGAGAAGAGCTGAGGAAAGGGTAAACTCGCAACTACTGGAAGAAACAAATTTATAATTTAAAATATTTTATTCTTAGTCTTTATGAAGCAAGATTAGCTCGGAGTTCTAGTCATAGGTCTTCTTCTTCTGGAACTACAGAATCACCAGCTGATGACGTTAACGTGATAGGTCGTATAAAGGTGCAAATGGCTGTTCTAGAATTTTAACGTACTATTACATTAAGGAATATTTAAATTTCAGGATGAAAATGGGAAAACAATTCTTCATTTTGCAGCTGGCATGCGACATGAAGGAAATGCTTTGTGGCATCTACTACTCTACGCAAAGCGTAGTCCTGCTGAAAAAGACATTAATTATCAGACAGCTCGCGACATCGCTGAAGAAGCTGAACTGAATGAAAATGTCAGTGATATTGATAAATTTGTGGGAACATTAATCGTTAACAACAAGTTAGAGTTAGTCAAAGAATTAATGCTCAATTGCTATGAACACATTTTGGATGTTGACGATCCAGTTAATGGTGGAAATATTTTGTCTGCTGTTCAAAATCAAGGGCATACTGATATGCTAAATCTGCTGAAAGGCATAACATTATTTCAGGTGGTAACAAAATGAATCATATTATTTCTTTACACCGCCGTTAATTTTTCTGTAGGAGCAAGTTAAAGAGTTACACAGCAGTATAATCTGTGGGGATCTAACAAAAGTGCAAGAATTAATCAACGAAGATCTAGCAATAGCCAAGAACCCTTTTGCTCGATGTTCTCTGCACATTGCTGTTTTGTACGAACAAATGCAAATTATTGAATTCCTTGCAAAAAATTTTCCAATGACATTGCGGACCAGAGATAATGTAAATATTTAGTGCTCTAAATCGAAATGAATATATTAATTTTCTCTTCGTTACAAGATGTGGCGGACACCTCTCCATTATGCTATGGGAGTAGAGAATTCTCAAGAAATTGCAAAAATTCTTGTTAAGTGTGGAGCTAGTAGACAAAGTAGAGATGTGGTAAGACCTAAACTGTTTTGGAAAAAAAAAAACACTTAGTAATTTGTATTTGACAGAGGTTTCGATCACCGAGTTATTACTTTGTGGAACCACAAGAAATCGCAAACTTAGTTAGTGAAATATGTCTTCAACAAACACCAATAACCCAAGAATAAACCCAATACTCACAGTGTTTGATTGCAAAATCGACAATAGCAAAAGCAAAACCTAGCAAATTGCTGTAAAACTATTTAGCCAGTACTTAGTTCAAAGTTAAAAAAATTCAATTTTTTATTAAGTTACAAAAGCCAATAATAACAGGGTAATGTGCCAACTAGACGAACGAATTGCCTTTGTGATAAATTGAATTTAATCTATTGTGCAATGAATAGGGCTTCGAAATAGGATTAACGTGCTATGGGAAAAAATTCTGTTGTAAATGGTGAAATTATAATTTATCTATGGATGTTTTTCGATGTTATTTGTATTAAAATTATTACCTTTTTATTGTTACCAAATAAAAAAAAATATACATAGAAATTGTAAGTTTCACTTACCCAACAATTTTCCGGAACTGAACACATAGCTACAAAATGGATCCCTACTCCTTGTTTTTATTGATTCAGACCACTGCTCGAAAGCTTTTTTCCCCTCTTCTTTTTTCTTTGCTGCAATCTCAGCCTGAAGACGTTTTGCCACTTCTTCTTGTCTTTCTTTTTCTATACATAACACTAAAAATTAAAAACCCAATTAAGCTGGTGCCATTAAGAATTACCTAACTCTTCTTCGTCTTTTTTAGACTTCCATTTCTGGAAACTTAACCGTGCTTTTATTTTTTTTAACTCGTTTTCTTTTGTTTTTTCAGCTTCCAATCTTCCGAGTTTTCTGCGTTGTACTGCTTGTTGTTTTATAACTAATGCGTTTTTCTCTTCTATCCAATTTTTATACGCATCATTCGCTCTCTACATAAGAGAAAAATAATTATAGTTTTAATAAAATAAAAAAATAATTTTTTTTAACATACTTTGGACTGATAATGCTTTTCCCTGATTTTTTCTTTGGCTTTATTAATTTCTACACTTCTGTTTACATATTCATTTTGCCTGTCAATTCGAGCTTGTAGCTCCTTTTGCAGAAGCCATCGCTGCCAACTTAAATCCGATCGCTTACCAGAATCGTCATTTGGTTCTGTCATAATCGCAAAGATCGTTTGTGCACTGAAGTTGTAATAATAACTGATGTCTTGTAACACCTAGATTAGTTAACTTGGATGTTTATCAGTAGACGCCGTCTCAGACGCCATTATTTACCTAGCAACGCTAGCGTTGTGGAAGAGGTGAGACGCAAATTGAACTGCTACAAAAAATAAGCAACTATTATTTCAGAAAAAGAAATACAAATAATCAGTTCCTAGTTCAATTATAACTGTAGTTTTATATTGTATTCAGCCGTTAAATTATTTCACCCACCCACGAACGCAATATTATTATTGTTCGTGAACCACCCTTTATTACTAGCAAACATGTTTTGCGCAATTCATAAAAAAAAACTCTTAAAAATGCAAATAACTAATACAAAATTGTTTTTTAAAAATTTATTTGAACATTTTGATTAATAATAACAATCTTAAAGGTAACTACGGACAGCTTAACCAATCCAACCGTAAGGGACAGGTAGAAAGCACGAAATTTAAAAATGGCGAACAACTTTCTTGGATGGCTTTTAAGCGTTTGTAAGTACACTATATTTATACATATCAACACTCAATAAGTATAATTCAAAATAATTTTGAAGCCTTCATGCCGCGGACAACTGGGAAAAGAAAAGTAGCAGAACTTTTCACGCTTCATTTGATAAGCTGGCTCGTTGTCATGATCATCGGACTCGCATCATGAGATGAATGTTAAATAATTCAATTTTGGACATCGTCTCGGAGGACTCTACTTTAGAACGGTATGGAAATTTAAATTTATTATTTATAATTAAAATAAATAACCCGATATATGGGCAAATGCTTTAAAGATTAACTCTTTAGTCTGATGCACATGCATTCCGATCAAAAAGTTGTCATAGTTCCCCCATTCATTTTTTGGTACTTAGTTTGCGTTTTATTTGTTTTCTTGTTGTGATATTATTTGACGGATGGTAGTTACTTCAGACACATCATCTCAAGTAGTCTGTTGAAGTTCTATTTGGGTGTCAAGTTGTTTTTCGTGGTATAAATAACAAACCACACGTCTGGCAAGAGGAGACAAAAGTTTGGGATTAATCTTCTTGGGATCATTTGCACCTGTCAAAGTGTTAAAGAAAAATTAAACGACATTGAAATGGCACATTGAAGCCTACTACTAGTATTTTTTTTTATTACCTGTAATGAAGCTAATTAATAATCCTGCAATTATAACGATAAAAAATGCTATGACACTATACCACATGAAGGAAATGTCATACAGAAGGGATAATGATCGAGAGTCATTTATTGAGGAACTAATGAAAAAATTGCTTTTATATTATCCAGCAATTTATTTAATCAAATTTTTAAGTCATTACATGTTTAATGCAGGTGACGTGTAGTTGTCACAACTAAGAAGAAGTGTTGTAGGTGATACTCTTTGGACCAAAGCACCCATTCCTATCCAGAGAGAAAGAGCTAAACCTATGCATGCTCCAAGTCCTGAACCCTGATTAAAACACGGGTTTAAAAATTTAAAATTCTAGTTTGTACAAGTATACATTTCATACCCAAGAATTACTCCACGGGAAAAATAAACCTAAAGTAAAAAGTCCTAGTAGAGGGCCACCAATTAAGCCAAAAAGAGATAGTGCTGCCTATGAAGAAGAAACTAACTACTGAACTATAACACGCTAAGCTTATACTCACTAGTACAAGAGTATGGAAGTTCTCTACAAGCAATATGCAACTTAAACACAAAGCACCGTAAAAAAACGCTGAAGGTTTTAACAAAACTCAGGTGTCAACAGTTTAAAAAAGTAGAATTTAATATTCTTTACCTGTAACTTTAGCAATCAAGCTCGCTCTTTGCGAATACTCAGATGATGCGTAAGTATTCGATATTGGACGGATAAAATCTTCCAAAGTGATCGCGGACAGTGCGTTGAGACCAGATGATAAAGTACTGTAAAACAGTAATTGATAACCTCAAATTGCAGTAAGCTGAAGATGCAACAAAAGTACCTCAAAGATCCACTTAGTATTCCTGCAACAAATAGACCAGGAAGTCCAGGAAGGGTTTTGAACATTAGCATTGCAAATAGTGGTAATAACTACGACATGCATTAAAAGTGTTGGATTGAAGTATATTACTCTCCATACTACATACTTGGTCATGGCGATCAATTTTTCCTGCGAGTAAAGGATCACAATCTTTGAAGTATGTGTACAACAGAAGACCAAGAAATATAGTGATCAGTGTGTTACACCATAAGCCTAGTAAATTCCACCAAAGAGCCCTTGCATTTGGAAAAAAAAAATTTATAAGATGAAATTATCATTTTGAAGTTTGTGTCAACCTCCGCGCTACTGATAACGATTTTGCTGATAAATATCGTTGAACTTGAGTTTGATTTGTAGCATAAACAGCGAGCCAAGTAAATGTTCCTCCTACAGTTTGAGTCCATAATGTGAGACGTTTATGCGGATCTAAACTTGTACTGGAAAATATTAAATACAGAAAATTTGTGCTAATTGTTTGGTACATGATATACGTACTTGAAGAACTCAAATCTTCCTCCTTCGGAATTTGCTTCAATTATTTCTTGAAGCCCTCCAACCCTATTACAGCCTTGAATTGCAAGGACGATTAAAGCAAAAAAGGTACAACCTGTTTGAAGAACATCTGTCCACATAACGGCTTTAATGCCTCCCTGAAAATTTTATTGAAGTTCATTAAAAACGTTCAGTGTGTGCAGTGTATGTAGTACTTAACAATTATTGTATAAAGGCAGCATACAATTACAATAATCGTTACGCATGACCAAACGTGGACACCAGTTACTACAGTTATACATTATATCTTGAATTTAAAGGGAACTCAGTATAAAAATATTTACCTTGATTCAATGCAAGTGACGGAGCATATATTACTACGGCTAAATATAGCACCTGAAGATGTAGAAAATTTAAAACACTTCGATAAAAAACTTAACAAGACACTTACCATTTGAAGGATAAAAGCTACTGCTCCACATCTTCGGATTGTTTTATTAAACCGTTTTTCTAGATACTTGTTTTTGAAGAAACTTTAATACAGTAAGATTAAGCTTAAAGTTTTACTTAAATTACTTCATTGATGCTTGTTATTTCCAACTCATAAAAAACAGGCAAATATAAATAATTTGTAATTGGAATGAGAAGAGTAAAAGCTATTAGAATGAGACTGAACTGCGTTCCGAATAAGTATATTTCGACAGGAACAGACAATAAATTGATAGCTGACTGAAAGCTGGCGAAAAGAGAACATGCTATAGGGAATGTTGTCATATGTCTGTTACCTAATAAAAATTCTCCTGCTGTTCGTTGTCTGCCTCCCGTACATCCATAAAAAAGACCAATCAAAGATGAAGATAAAAGTAATACAGCAAATACGACATAATCTAATACGACGAAATGTGTTGAAGAATCCATGACTTTTAGTCGTGACGATTTTGACAGCAATATTTATTTTTCTACATCCAAATACTGAGCGTTTTCGTCAAGCGTATTTTTATAATATGACCAGTGGAAGTGAGACTATATCAGATGCGTGAAGTTCAAATGGTGTGGATTATGTACTGTGGTCATATATTAGCGATTTGTAACTTAATATTGTCCCCAATAGGGTGATCACTCTAGGCGAGTGATTTTTTTTTTCTTCAAAATTTTCATTTGCAGAGAAGCAGATGGCATTCTACTGTGTTTTGCCATGGTCAAAATCAGAGCTTTGACCGGCTTAATCAGTTAGTAATTTTATTTAGGTCAGTTCATATGTAGCAAGTTCCTACTGGATATTTTTTGCATTGAACTATCAGTAAATCGAAAAGAAAACTTAAAAAAGATACAAATTAATCTAGTTACACATGTGATGCAATTTTGAAGTTTTTGCTGGATGATAATATCCTGTTATAATCAAACTAAGTTCACTATTTATTCGCTTACTTTGTATACAATTTATGTTAATACATTTTCATTCCAAGCCCAGCTGGAAACGATCACAAGCTTGATGTCATAATACTGCACTTTTGTCTTCATTTTGCTTCATTGAACACAACAAGTGTAGTGTTCAAACAGCGAGTTAATTACATGTGAGTCGATGTTACTGGTTTTTCATCTAACTGGAATGCAGGATTTTCAGCGCCTTTAGCTTCCATTACCGATACGACGTTGTTCTCTGATTTAGACGGAGTGACGTCACCGTTTTCATTCTACATCACAAAAAGACAATCATCAATTCACCAATCGACTTTTGTAAAACTGTAAACCACCTTTGCTGAATGCATTTTTAAATTCAAACGGAGTTTGTTTCGAATTTTGGGCGGCAGACGAGCACATAGTTTTATAACTGGAGAGCTCAAAAGTCTTGCATCCAATTCTTCAGGATTTTGTGTACCTGAATGAAAACAAGAAAATTTTGCAATAAAGAATGTTATGTTTTAAAAATTAACGAAATACCTGATAAAAAACTAACTACAAGCGCTATAATAATTAGTGCGCACCATGCAAGGGTTGAATACCAATGGAAGGAAACTCTGTAAAATCCGGAAATATCTCTCCTAAAAGAGGAAATACAGCTCCGTTATTTTATAATTTGTGTCCAAATAACCGGAACATTATACACACGGAGGTTGTATTGGTATTGGTGTGTAAGTGAAGTTTGTAGCAGCACAGCCAATTGTAGTTACTGGTAACTTCGGCCAAGGAACTTTAACAACGTGGGCTCCAATTCCCATCCACAAAATAAAAACCAAACTGCCGATGAGACCAACTGTCGCGCCCTACAACATAAAACCTATTTACTTTAAAATTAAAGATAATGAATAGTAAAGTTTACCAAGGAATTAGCCCAAGGAAAAAACATTCCAAGACTAAATATACCGAAAAGAGGACCTCCAATCATTCCAAAAATAGAAATTGCAGCCTATATAGAATATATTATTACATCAATTGAACTTGTTGGCAAGTACAATCACCTGTAAAATATTTCCTAACTGTTCAACAACTGCTACAAGTGCCAAGGCTAAGACTCCATAACCTAAAGCTATAAACATTTGTTCAAATGGTTATTGCTTTCCGGCAAAACAATAGTTATGACTATACCAATGAACTTTGAAACGAGTCCAGCTCGTTCATCTGACAAGTTATTGAAGCATATTGGACGGATAAAATCTTCTAATGTCACTGCAGCTAGTGAATTAAGCCCGGACGACAAAGTACTGGAAGACAATTATTGAAATTGTACGGAAAAGCAATTATTAGTTAGGAAATGCAATAGTTACCTTAATGATCCACTAAAAATTCCAGCAACAAAAAATCCAGGCAATCCAGGATATTTGCCCAAGGTCTCCATTACAAATAAAGGAAGAAGCTGAAAACCTTTCTTTTAATGGACATTACAAATATTGAATACTAATCATTACTTGATCCGGTGCAGATATTGTTTTCGCTGTCAGTGGGTCACAATGTGTGTAATACGCATAAAGAATAAGACCAGTTAAAGTACAAGTCGATAATGCGACAGTCAGTCCGACAAGATTCCACCAAAGAGCTCTATTTAAAAAATAGTTAATGAAATGTGAGTTTATATTTTAAAGGGATAAATAATGACTCGCACTTTTGAGCTGTACATAATGTTGGCGCTGTTAAATATCGTTGAACTTGAGTTTGATTCACTGCATAGATGCCACTCCAAGTAACACTCCCACCCAAAACGAGACTCCAGAAAGTATTTCGCAGCATAGGATCCGGGTCAAAACTTATGAAAAATAAGTTATTTATAAAAAAAATTGCAACAGAACATGAATATGCATTTTTTTTTTACTTCCAAGTATTCAGCCGACTTCCTCGATCTGCTAATTCTAACATATTTTTAAAACCACCCAAAATGAGAAGACCTTGAATAATTACAGCTAACATTGCAGCAAGCATAACCATAACTTGAACCACATCTGTCCACATTACAGCTTTCATACCACCCTAAAACAAAAATAGGACATAAGAATATTTTTTTTCTAAATTGTGATATGCACTTTTTGTCAACATCATTATCATCATTAATTACGGTGTGACATTTCAATAGTGTTAATCTAACAAAAATTGTTACAAACAACGCTCGTTTCCTCTAACCTTGCCATTTGGGCCACGGCAACCTTGTTTTAGTTGCAATAACATTTGACAAATCCTGATTTATTACGACGAAAAGTAGAACTATTACTTAAATTAGGAAGTTGAGATCATCTCACCATTGTGGTATACAAAGTGCACACAACGCCAATTGCTGCTACAGAACCCCACACGTGAAGACCAGTTACTATAAAAAGTTATAAAATCAAATTTAATTGACATAGTGAGAGAAATGCTTTTTTTTTACTGACCTTGACTAAGAGCTAAAGAAGGAGCGTAGGTAACCATTGACATGTACATCAACTAAATAATTACGAAAAAATTATACGTTAGAATTTATTTTTGTATTTAAATTATAAAAAGAGGAATAATTATTTAAGAATGCGGGCAATAATAAAAGTGCGTGCAGGTGTAATTCTTTTGAAACTTGTGTAACATGATGTAAAGGGGTTTATTTAATAGTGTTAAAAAATTCTATTGAGTAACTTTATTACTGGCACGAGCTTTTGACGCTTACAGCCTTGAAGATTGAATTACTCAGGAAACGGTGGGAGAAAAAAGTGAATGAAAATTATACAAAATTATAGGAAATTAAAATCACGCGCGCTGAAAATTATGGCATAATTTGTTTTATATTTTTTCAGTATGTAACTGTTACATAATACACAAGTTTGCTACTAGTCTTGTACTATAGCTCTAAGGAAGATTGATTCTCAGTAACGTTTGAAATGTAAATGACTTGCGATGGTTCATTGACCATTTGACATTTGCGTGACATACAATGGAATGAGTGCAGTTTAGTACTACAAGTATGGCAAATTAAATTTTGCATGTGTAAGATTATGTAAAAACAAATAATATATACCATTTGGAATATAAAAATCGCAGATCCGAGTCTACGTACTGTCCGATTAAATCTTCTCTCCAAATACTGTAAATAAAAATGTAAAAAAAAAGAGGAGAATCAACAAATAATGATATAACAGGAACTTGAACTAGGGCTTACAAGCTCTGATTCTCATGTAAATAAATACTCATCTGCATTGCCTGAAGGCAACAAAATTTTAGAAAAAATTATAGGTAATTATCATTTTATTACTAGTTTTGCATTGAAAATGATTCAATAGCAGTATAAATACATATCCTTGCAAGACTTAATTTACTATTGTTTAGAAAATAAAAACTTTCTAAATGAAAATGTAACCAAGTTATAATTATATACAAACCAAATAGAATTTTATTCTTGAAAAAAAAAATCGTTTGTTTTATGGAAAAAGTTCCTTGAAATATAAATGATGGAAAAGTTTGCAAAGAGAAATGGGTCAACCCCCTAAGCTTGAAATTAATTGTTCAGGGGATTTTTCAAAGCTGTCATTCAAATCTTTTGATTGTAAAAGTCAACTACCTGTTGTTTTTAAAGTCGTAATGTTTATAACAATTAAAATCACTTACCTCATAAGCACTAGTTAACTCCAGATGATAAAATACAGGTAAATAAAGATGTGCTGATATAGGCATAACAATAATCATGGCAAAAACTGCACACCAATACACGGTCCCAAAAGTGTATACTTCAACTGGAATTCCCAATAAACCGATCGCAGACAAAAAACTAGCCAGCAAAGAAAGTGTTATTGGAAAAACTCCCATACTGTGATTAGCCATGAGAAATTCGCTGGCTGTTCTCTGTTTACTTCCACTGCAAGCATAATAAAATCCGATGCCAGCTGATACGCATAACATAAGAACGAAAACGACATAATCCGCTATCCCGAATCGGTTGGCCAAGTCCGTTGGAGTTGTCATGTTTCAGCTAAGTTGTTTATATGTGGTATTGAAGATGAGTTTTGAGTGATGCTCACTGTTGTTAAAAAACCGTGGAACTTGTCATTATACCATTACGATGAGTACCTTGTATGGGAATGAAGCCAAGGCTGCTTGCTTTAGAGTTGCTCGAATACCTGACGCGAGCACACCCTCTCACCTGTTGCCTGGGAAGTGGGTGACTGACCGTGCTCGTTCTCGCGCGAAAGAGTTCTGTCATTCGGCGGCAGCACCTGCATAGCCAGAGGGTTACTATGGAAATAGCTTGGAGTGGCGGGGAAAGGATTGTCATTAAATTTGAAAAGTGTTTTTTTTTTTTTTTTAGGTTAGGTTAAAGTTTTGGGTGGTAAAGAAAGGGCGAGTTTGTAGGTTAGTCTTTTGTTTGTCTAATCGGAGTGATAATTATTTGATATTAAAAATGGGTGGGGAAGCCAGGTAAGCCTCCGTACGTATCATATTTCAAATTAGTGCAGAGGAAACATGTTTGCTTGCTGAAGCGTGTCTTTACCTATGAGTTTCACAGTTGAGTGAATGAAGTTTTGAATTTTATAGGTGTGGGAAAAAATTTTTTTAAAGGAAATTCCTTTTTTAAAAATTTTGCTTTATTTGCCTGTCATGTGTTAGCCTTGCGGATGATGAAGAGGGAAGAACTTATAAATTTGAGAAATTCTCAGTTGTCGGGGAATTCTATTTATAGAAAGGTTGGAAAAACCAACAGGAGGCGCACGAAATTTAAGGTTTTATCATAATTATTACACAATACGCAATCATACTAAATTTTGCACAGATGGTTGAAATTCAATCTAAAAATTAATATGAAAATTGTAGAAAGCCTTTTTGAATTGCAAAGGTTTTTAAATTTAATAATAGTAAATTGAATCAAAGTGAATCAGTATTGTAATTCTCAAAGATAAAACTTCAAAGGACCGTCTTAGGGATAAGAAAAATAATTCTGAGAGTAATATAGTATTTGGGTTGGCTTCGTTATGGTGGAATAAAATAAAAATTGTAAAATATTCTGGCAGAAAAAAACCCCGGCAGGTAAGGGTGTAATAAAATTGTAAACAAGCAAACCTGTATAGGTGTTTTTTCCGGTCATGTGTGAATGAAGTGTTTTTCATTCAACATTTAATCATTTTGCTTTAACATTGATTAAATGTGTATCGATAACACTACATTTTTCCAGGAACCAGAATCTTTTGTTATGTTTCACGATTTGTAATTACACGACGTATATAACTTTTAAAAAAAAATGAAAATTATAATAGTAGGAATAAAATTTTTTGGCATTGCATCACCATGAAATTATTGGTACATGCAATTCTTTAGTAAAAACCCTACTTTAATAAAAGAATTATAACCTGTTGCAAATGATGACATAGCAAGATTATGATTTTTTTTTCTTCATTTTTCTCAACAGAAATGGAAGTCACGTCAATAAAATACGTTATTGCATGAAATTTTAATCTAAGCACATGTAACTTGCATGTTCTTGGCGTAGACAACAGCATAGATAATGTCCGATATTACATATCAGTTAATCTAGATCTAAGGAAGCTGAGCATTAAAATGTCATGTAAAAACAAAATTTTTTTCAAAAAAAAATTATTGCCATAAGGGGTTTTAAGTTCATTTGTTCTTAAAAATCTTGATTAAATGATTTTCATATTAAAAATCGTCATTTATAAAAAAAAATAGCATTAAAGATATTTAATGCTTAAATACGAAATTTTCTGTATCATCATTTGACGTCAGAGGATTTACAAAATACACCTGATCATTGCAAAGATTATGGACTTCGAGGCCAAAGGGGACCTTTATAAGCGACAATTGCCATAATCAGAGTCAACACATTTATCTCAGACTCAACGATGAGCGCGTCCGACACCGCAACTCATTTTCACATTGTAGATTATGTGATTTTTGTATTGATGCTATGTGTATCTGTATGCATTGGTCTTTACTATGCATGCACAGGCGGTAAACAGAAAACGGCATCGGAATATCTCATGGGAAACAGAAGCATGGGCAAATTTCCAATTGGTAAATACAAAGTTTTATCTAAACTAAAAAAAAAATTCCACTTATTACCAATTTGGGAAATGATAAAAGAAAAATCATCGAAAATTATTTATTAAAGTTTTTTAATTGCAGCTATGTCTTTACTGGCAAGTTTCATGTCATCCATTGCAATGCTTGGAATGCCATCTGAAATATATACATATGGTATTCAATATTATTATTCATGTTTTGGAGTTCTTTTGGCACTGCCAGCTGCAATCTACATATTTATACCAGTCTTCTACAAATTGAAACTCACGAGCACACATGAGGTATGATTTATACTAACAATAATGAATATTGAGGCACGACATTCAGGCAGGGATTGATAATTGCGGCAGGTCTTTGATTAATGGATCTTAGGGTCAATCTTAGTCACCTTGTAACAGATATTTCCTGCCATTGCAATGTAGTTTTTTTATGTTTTGACCCATTGCACGTGATAAGGTCATCGATACAGGATAGAAAACAAAGTGAATGTTGGCTGTTATCTAATCAAGAATTTTTTTCTTTGTGTAGTATATTGAACTAAGATTCAACAGTAGCCTTAGGTACATTGCAAGTTCCCTGTTTATAGTAGCTATGGTAAAAGAAAAGTTAGTTGTAAAAGGAATAAAATTCTAATAACTTGTTTGATTTAATAGACTATTTATGCTGCTTTTGTTATTTATGGTCCAGCAATTTCTTTAAGACAAGGTAAACAAGAGATGAAGTCTTTTAAGAAATGTTGACAAAATATAATTTGTAATTCTAGTTACTGGAATGAATATCTGGTGGTCAATTGCTACAATAGGAATAGTTGGAACATTTTACACGGCAATTGTAAGTGAATTAAATATAACTAAATAACAAGAAAACTAAATGGAATTACTTAGGGAGGGATTAAGGCTGTTATGTGGACGGATGTAGTACAAGGAACTATGATGGTTGGCGCTCTAGCGATGATATGTGTGAAAGGCACATTTGATGTTGGAGGCTTATCAGCGATTGTTGAAACAAACGAAGAGGGCAAACGTCTTGAATCTTACGAGTAAGGGAAACTTAACAAATGATTCATCAATTTATTTTTTAATTTTAGTTTAATCCTAAAGTTTCAGTTTTGACCCTCGAATTCGTTACACATTTTGGGGAAGTACTATAGCTCCTTTTGTTGGATGGTCTGTTGTATATGGGGTTTATCAAACACAAGTGCAGCGGTATCTTTCTGCTCCTACAATGAAAGATGCGCAACGGTAAACATGAAACAAGCACGCATACGAGAATTTTTAATTTTTGATTTAATTTTAGATCTGTGTGGTGGAATATTCCGGGCTTGATTTTAATGTACTCTTTATGCTGTTATATTGGTTTTATCCTGTATACGAAATATAGGAAATGTGATCCTCTTAGTAATCACGATATTGATGTACTAGATCAAGTAGGTTGCAATGAATATTGTTGCGAGTTGAAAATTTATTGAAAAAAAAATTCCCTCCAAGATTGCACCTTTTTTTGTAATGGAGACAATGTCCTCTTACCCAGGACTTCCAGGTATTTATGTAGCGGGTGTTTTTAGTGGATCTTTGAGGTAATTTAATGTAAGCAGTTTTGATTATAAGGTTATGAATTTGTACGTTTGTGGGTTAACAGCACAGTTTCATCAGTATTCAATTCCTTAGCTGCGATAGTACTGGAAGATTTTGTTCGTAAATCAAATAGATGGAAGGATATCACTGAAGAGCAGGGTGCCAAAATATCGAAAGTAATTGGTATGTAAATTAAATGCATCATCTCATACAAGTTTTTTCATTAATTTTTTCAATTATTAGCTCTTAGTTTTGGGTTGTTATGTCTAATTTTGGCTAGCTTAGGTGATTTATTAGGAAGTGTTGTGCAGGTAAGTTACCTCTAAATGTAATGTTTGGCCTCGTTTGTAGTTATATGTTTTTGTACAGTCTTCAGCGTACAATATCAATATATTTACCGGTACTTTATTTGGAATTTTTGTATTGGGACTTTTCTTTCCCTGGACAACTTCAAAAGTAATAGTTTTAGTTAATGTAAAAACAATATATTAACAAACTTCAATTGTAGGGAACACTTATTGGTGTTGTCTTGGGAATTACATTAGGTTTTTGGGTTAGCATTGGAAGTCAATTAGCTGGTTATGTTCACCCTCGTCCACCAATATCAGTTGACTCATGTCCATTCTCTAATTCGACCGAATCAGTAGTAGCTTCGACACCAGTTACAGAGTATAAGTTTATTGAAATTTGACATTTAGCAAAGTTTAACATTTTTAACTTTTATCTGTAGTGAAAATGTTTTTGACCTGTACAAAGTCTCATATCTCTGGATGTCACCTATAACAATTTTTTGCGTAGTTTCGGTAATACACAACAAAATAGATGATAAATCTATTCGTCTTACATTTTTTTATATTTAATTTTTTAGATTGGTCTCATTGCAAGTTTTCTAACAGGTAAATGAAGTTGGATATACTTTTTAAAACGTATCCTTAATAGAAAAGATGTAATTTCAGGAGCTAATGACATAAATGCAATTGATCCCAAGCTATTAGCGCCTATTACTAAATACTTCTTAAGAAAATTTTATGGTAGTAAATTTAAGGTAAATTTACACGTGGGAATTAAAATTCAATTTGTTTGGTGATAATTTTAATTCTTTAAATCCTTTAATCTGAAGGGTTATGAATGCGATGATAGTGACGATGATGTCAAGGACAATGCATTAAAACAAAGTGGAAAGGAAAACTTTGTACAAATGTATCATTTTCAACTTAAGTTAGAATCTTGATTTATATAAGCTTAGATTTTGGTGTACTTTTTTAAGTAAAACTTTGTACATATTTACGAATACGAGAAGTGAAAACTAAATTCTTGTTTTATAGTTCATGTAAATTTATAGTTTTTAGTTGTAATAAATTTTTTTTATAAAATACTTGTTTACAGTTATTTTGATTTTCAAGTGCAGGCCATAGCGCAAAGCTGACAAAAAATAGATTAAATGTTTAAGCTATAAAAATGTGTTCGCTGTCTGTTAATGTCCAGAATGCTAGATAATTTATTCACATTTACATTAATTTTTATGCAATAAAATTGTGCGCCTTAATTCGCCACTTACATTTTTGTTCACCGAGGTTTACTGCTTTTTAAAGTGTGGGCTGTGGTACTTAAAAATGCTGTAGACTTTTGCTTACGTATTACCCAAACTACAAGAGAGTTACAATTTGTACGTAATGAGGCCGGTTTTCTCTTATCTTTTAATGATATTTCTTAAGTGAAATTATTTTTTATTTTACAGAAGATCAAGAATGACCCAAAGAAAGATTTGAAAAACCTACATAGCCCAAATCACAGCTCAACCGAAAGTAGCGGTATTCAGTGAGTTGGTTAATTCGACAATGAATTCAGGTAAGCGATCAGTTTTTGTACAGTAAAAATGACCTCGCTGCACCATTTTACAAGAATTTGGTATAAAACTAATTAACTAGGCGTTTTAGTTTCAATCAGTGGTGTGCATAAGTGAGCGCATTATGAGTTAAAATACTTGATATTTTTAATTTTACTCACAAAATCTCAGACAGTATTTAATATCCTGATAAATATCCTGACAAGGATTTTTAGTTTATTAAAATTTTAGAAAGATATAATACAGTTTTAAAATATTAACAGGAAACGTTAAAAATATATAATCATTGAGCAATTATTTGTTTACCTATGTAGTCATGAACCTTGTTCTCTGAATTTTGATAATTGTTTTCCTCTTTTACTAGTTCATAACTCTTTTGATAATTGATGTCAACAACATCTATCATTGGTGTAAAATCTTTGATATCTTGTTTTGTTTGTTTATATTTTTTTCGTAATTCTTCATATTTATTAGGAAAGAACTTTTTCAAAACTGAAAGAACTAACGGACTGTATAATTTCATATCCAAGTTTTCGTTGTTTCCTAGTAGATAAACATTAAATATTTTACATAACTTATAAAATGCAATATGGATACCTATAAATAAACTGCAAATACTTCCAATAAGTACTGTAGTTCCATAAGCTAGTGGCATAACCCAGAAATACGAAATTTTGTATAGATCGAAAATTTCATCTCTAAAATTTGTAGTAAATTAGAGGAAATTGTTAATGTGTAAAACAAGTCACTTTACCCGGACGTATTAGATGTAGGTCGCGGATCCCATTCTCCGAGAATATCAGAACAGTTGGTTGTTGGAAGTGGTAATGGTGAATTTGGAGGAGGACGGTAAATTTGGTTACCAATTGAAACCCACCAAGCCATTCCGAGACCCCAAATTACTCCAATAATTGAGCCCTTTTTTAACATTAGACAACCTAATATAATTAAAATGCGGAAAGTAATATACTACCTTTGGAGTGGCCCATGGATTCATCATTCCGAGAGTAAACAAACCGAAAGTTGCGCCATTCGTTCCCCCATCCATGTAATAAATGGCCTATAGAAACCAATTACATTATACATAACATTTATAAAGAAACTGTGGGTCTTGCCTGTAAAATACTCCCTAAATTCATAATTGCAGCAATCATAGCTATGCACAGAAAACCGTAACCAACAGCTGCAAAACAAATAACAATTTAATAGAGAAGACTGATTTTGATACCATTTTAATACCAATAAGCTTTGATATATGAGTGGCTTTTTCATCTGTCAATCCTTTCCAGTGAGGCTTAACATGATCCTCTAGAGTAATTGCTGCTAAAGAGTTCAGCACTGACGATGTAGTACTGCAGGGAAAGCATACCAGAAATAATGCAACACCAAATACGTAATATACCTTTTACCTTAAGGATGCACAGTAGACCCCTGCCACAAATATTCCTGACATACCAGGAATCGAGCTCATGGTATGCATCACAAATAAGGGAAATATCTTTCGTATATAAACATTATTTAATATTAGATATTATTATAAGGTTCAAATTACCTGATCTGGTTGTTCTATCTGTTGACTTGTGTACGGGTCACAGTTATAGTACATTGCGTATAGCATCAACCCCACAAAGCAATAGATCGTATTGACTATTATCATGCCAGGGACATTCATCCATATACTCCTATTAAATAGAATATTGGGCAATCGTTTTGTAGAATTTTTTAGCTACACACCTTCTAGCTCTTTTCTTGTCAGGACAAGACAAATATCTTTGGACTTGGAGTTGACTCGTACTATAACCTTGCATCCATCCGAAACATGAAGAAATCATTATTCCCCAAAATGTGAAACGAACTCTGGGATCAGGGCTGAAACTAAGTCCTCCTAACCGTTCTCCATCAATAGCTCTTTCTAAAATGGGTGAAATTCCTCCAGCATCGACAAGGCCTTTAATGACTGTTGCTAATAATGCTCCTGTGAATATCATCAATTGCATTGAATCGGTCCACATCACTGCTTTGATGCCACCCTATTAAAAATAGATTTTTTTTAAAGAACTTCCAACCAATTTATTTACTTACTATACTGGTGTAAATAGTGCCAATTGATGTAGTTGTCAAAATGGAACCCCATACAGATAGACCAGTAACTGTTATATATATTATTACATTTTTGTAAAAAATCCTGGAGCTTTATTTTATAGTTTATTCTATACAAACCTTGACTAAGTGCAAGAGCTGGTCCATACGTGACAAAACTTGCATATGTCAACTGTAAAGGATTGCAATTAAGATCTACATTTCTGAATTGTTCTTGAAGATATTTACCAGTGTAAAAGAGTACATTATCGAGCCAAACCTTCTAACAAGTTTGTTAAAACGACGTTCCAGGTACTAAAATAAATATACTTTAGATTAACGAAATTCTATTGTGACTAAAATATCTAACTTCAAAAACAGATGTGACTTGCAATCTATAAAATACTGGCATAAAACCAAAAATTGCAACGGGGATCCCCACAAAGGCTCCAAAACAAGTGTACCAATAATTGAATCCGTAGTAGTAAACCTCAGCTGGCACGCCTAACATTCCATTTGAACTGATAAAACTTGCCATCATGGACAATACCTTGAGATATATATTTTTTAGACTCTTAATTGAATGAGTATTTGAAAGATTGCTTACTACTGGCAGCATATTCATTTTCCTGTCTCCTTTGAAGTACTCTTTGGTTGTTCTCTGTTTTCCCCCAAAACAGGCAAAGTACACACCAATTGCCAAAGAAGCAACCAAAACTGAAACTAAAATTACATAATCCAATATTTGAAAAGTGGCTCCGAGATCCATTTTGGCGTTTACTGTCAGTGGATAGCACTTTTAATTGTAAATAATTAAAGTCAATGTTCTAGTTCACGCTTAGTTATCCGATTGCTAAAGGTTCAGAGATAGGCGGTTCATCAACATTGACAGTATCTCTAAATTGTCTCGAAATGGTGCGACAGATATTAACAATTCTTATATCCACAAAATGCTTCTGCTTAAGAGTTGCATAATGAACTTTGTGACTGATAAGATACTTCCAACGAGACCAATTATTGGTAATTTTCGAATTGGTCATATCAAACGTAGTTGGATGACAGTGACAGAATGCCACTGTTGGATTGGTTCAAGCTTAATGCGTGTAACATTTAAACCTATGGGTTAAGAACATAGAAAACTGGTTAGACTTCAAACTTAATGTGGTGTTTTACAAAAAAAAGTAATCTCCCATATCGATTGTTATTAGAAGTTAATCTATGACAATCCAAAGTTGAAGGTGAATCGCCTACCATGACTTGTCTATTTATCACTGACATTTGCGCACATCACAATTTGAAGAAACTGATTTTTTTATAATGAATGATGATGGAAAAGCTAGCATGACGTCACGATGGGCCACTTCAGTAAACACATGGTCTCGTGCATGTGGCAGTTACTGAGGTAAAAAATATTTGCATAAATTTCGCAAAAACAGTTTGAAAGTATTAGCCACTTGTTGCTTTGTCATGGCCACACCCAAGATCGGGGAGAGAAGGCGAACATGTTTATTTCTTTAATAAAAATTACGTTCACCGAAGAACTAAGGTTGACGCGACCCGTGTTTTGAGGCCGGCATAACCCGCCAGCCCAGCGTCTTTTTTGCGTTTGTTCTTGAGGCTCACCCGTACCCGATATTGCGACGTTTTTTCGTTTGGGTAACTGTCACATGCATGAGGATGTATTAATCGTATTTTAGTGAAGTGGCACGTTCCTGACGTTATGCTTGCTCATTTTTAGTGGATGTTTTATTATAAATGTGTTATCAACACACCCAATTCATTTTCGTGTGTGGTTTCAATTTCGAATGCGCCTAGTGTCCCCCTTAGAAACATTTACAATTGAAAAAATTCCAAAAATTGGACATCTTCCAAAAATTAATGTTTCATACTAGATTATTCAAGATAAACTTAGTTAATGTTACTTTTGGTTTTAGAGCTTTTTTAAGGAACTTATTTGTATTTGTTGTGTTGGATATCGATTCTGAGGACAAAGATATGCTAACATTATTTATAACCTATTTATTATTTCATCAGATAAATAAAAAATATTGGCATTAATTACATAATTTATTAGAAAATGAATCAGAGTAGAATTGTGGACTTTAGTTTGAATGCGGTGACTAGTGTGTACATGACACCAAAAACAAGTGAGCTTACAAAACATTAAGCGCATCAAACCGCAAAATAATAACCGAAAATACACCCATCAATTGTTTGCTGGACGAAAGAAGGCTGTAAATTAAATTACGAATTTCATACATTTTATAAATGAGATGCCGAACTAATCTCGAAATACATTCAATGTACAAAAAGCTAACAATTTTACACTTTACTTTCATCATTAACACCTGATTCTAGTTTTGGATATAGTCCATTAGGTGTTGGACTCACATGATTATTTTCATTGAGTAATCCATTGTTTGTGTAAGATAGACGACGTGGCTCTTCATTGATCAGTCCGTTGACTTGTTTCGAAGATCTACGGCTTTCGGGATCAATTACAGGGGCAATATCAGAACCTTTAATGAAACTATCATTTTGAGGTATCGTCTTGTATTTGCTTTGAAGTTCCTTATATTTATGAGGAAAAAATCTTTTCATAATTTTGTGAACAAAAGGACTGAGTAAATCGATGTCTATATCTTTATTAGAACCTAATGAAAAATTTTTGATGTATTGAAAATTTTATACGTTTAATAATGTACCTATAAATAAACTGCTTATGCTTCCACAGATGACGGTAACTGCAAAGGCTAATGGCATCACCCAGAAGTAAGAAATTTTATATAAATCCAGAATGTCTTCCCTGAAAAATGGTAAGTTTGTTTTAATTTTATGTATTTAGTTTGATTGTTGAGCTTAATTACGAGGATGAGGGTTTTGGAGGACGAAGCGTCCATTCTCCAAGAACGTCAGTACAATTCATTGTTGACACAGGTAGACTGGACATTGGTGGTGGGCGATATATTTGATTTCCAATTGAAACCCACCAACCCATTGCAAGACCACATGCAATTCCTACAATTGATCCCTGATAACAAAAAAGCACGCGTGTCATATTATCTAACTTGTAAGTACAGAATTAATTATAAGTACCTTAGGATTAGCCCATGGATTCATTAATCCCAGAGTAAAAAGACCAAGTGTTGCACCATTTGTACCACCAACCAAATAATAAATGGCCTATAGAGTTAAGAATCTATTATGTAACATAACTTAAAGATCTAAGCTTTTTATTTTACCTGTACAATGCTACCTAAATTCATTATGGCAGCTATAAATGCTAAACAAACCACTCCATAAGCAACAGCTAAATGCAAAAGAAAGTTGTTATCACAGTTAATATGGTTTAATTAATAGTAGTGACCTATAAATTTAGATACAAGGGTAGCTCTTTCGTCAGAAAGACCCTTCCATCGAGGTCTCACGTGGTCTTCTAGTGTTAGTGCGGCTAATGAGTTCAGCACAGATGAAGTTGTACTGTAAGATAAGAGAGCGTGATTGACAAATAAGTTACAGCATAACCCAATTAGATTTCTGATTACCTTAATGCCGCACTGTAAACACCTGCAACAAAAACCCCTGGCATCCCTGGTATCGAACTCATTGTGTGCATTACGAATAATGGAAAAATCTAGAAAATATAAGTTAAAAATTTTGGTACAAAGAAATTTTTTTTTACTAGATTACTTGATCAGCTTGCTCGATTTGTTGACTCTTCATGGGATCACAATTCCAATACATTGTGTACAACATTAATCCCACGAAACAATAAATGGTGTTCACTACTGAGAGTCCAGGAACATTAATCCATATACTCCTAAAAATAATCACAAATTGTTTTTTTTTTTGTCAATTAAAAAAAAAGCATGTCAGATAAAATCATTACCGTCGAGCTATTTTTTTATTAGGGCAAGTCAGATACCTTTGCACCTGTATCTGACTTGTACCATATCCTTGTAACCATCCTAAACTGGATGATATCATTAGTCCCCAGAAAGTAAAACGGACTCGGGGATCGGGACTGAAACTAAGACCTCCTAATCGTCCACCTTCAATGGACTTTTCAAATATATAAGACATTCCACCAATATCAATAACGCCTTTGATCACTGTTGCCAATAACGCTCCTGTAAATATTATTATTTGCAAGGAATCTGTCCACATGACTGCTTTAATTCCTCCCTTTTTAAAAAAAAAAAAACTATCAATTTCAGCAATTTTAATATAATCTAAAAATATGATTCATACAATGCTTGTGTAAATGGTGCCAATGATCGTTGTAGTCAGGACAGAGCCCCAAACACTTAATCCGGTTACTGGAAACAGGTTATCAGTTTATTTTAGATAAATAAATATTTCTTGACAACAAACTTGTTTACGTACCTTGACTCAGTGCTAATGCAGGGCCGTATGTTACAAAACTGGCGTAGGTTAACTGTAAACAGTAGCTTAAAATTAATTTCTTTAATTTATGGTTATATCAGAAAATTACCAAAGAAAATATGTACATTACAGAACCATACAGCCGTACAGTTTTGTTGAAACGTAGTTCTACAAACTAAAAAAAAAAAATGTACGTTAGGGTTAAGGCTAACTTGTTATGATCTTACTTCAAAAACGCTAGTTATCTGCAGTTTATAAAATACTGGCATAAATCCATAAATAGCAATTGGAACGCCAACTAAGGATCCAACACACGTGTACCAGTAATTGAATCCAAAGTGGTACACTTCTGCTGGAACGCCTAACATACCGTTAGAACTAATAAAACTAGCCATCATAGACAGCACCTTAAGAAATATAAGCGAATAAAACAAATTGTCTGCCGTTAATATATTTGTAGTGTCTTACAACAGGAAAAGTTTGCATCTGTCTGTCGCCTTTGAAATATTCATTTGTTGTTTTCTGTTTACCTCCAAAACATGCGAAATAAAATCCAATTCCAAGAGAAGCGATTAAAACTGCTACTAGGATCACGTAATCCAGAATTTGAAATGTCGTTCCGATATCCATAATTTAAAAAGACAAGAAAAACAACTTTTTGCAGTTAAATATTAAGTTGTTGTAGCTTCTGAAGATACTGCTCATGTGAGTTGTAAAACTATTGATAGGTCACTAGCAGATACACGGTATGTTGTTTGATTACTAGATTCACCGATAATGAATGAAGTTCATCAGTGTTGGCAGAAGATTACAGATGTAACTGAAATGACTTCAACAAAGTACATTCTGTTACTGAAAACTAGAAAATGCTGTAAGAATTTATCTGCTGCGTTTATATAATGATGAGCATCATGTCACTTATAAATCTTTGTGTTTCTAAAACTAATCCTTTAATCTAAATGTAATAGCTCCGATCAGCGGATTTATTATTGGGAAAACCAAGCTAAAGGTTTAACTTCCAATGTTATGCGTGGTAATTAATGTCATTTTTGAGCTTAGTAGAGCGCTTTTTAATACATGGTTTTCTGATGTTAGCAATTTTTTTCTGTTTATGAAAGTGTCAATCGTCTGATGAAAGAAAACTTGCATGGCTTTGAAAATATTAGATTATATAAAGTAGCTAGGGACACAGTTATTCGAAGAACGTGGTAGTTCATAATTTGGACTGATTGCGTCAGTCTAATTAAGATAATCTTTGTGAGCTGAACATTAGCTTACCTTTTCTCTTAGTTTGTGGTGCAGGTTTGCTTGCTGTACATTGTAACTACCGATTTTGCGAACTAACAAACTTACATGACAATTGATTCAAGGATTTAAATAGACAGATAAATTTTATTATTAATACCCTGTAATAGGAGCATCCTTCTTGAAAGTGACAGCTTGTCATAGTGTTAGAATTTTATTTAACAATTTTCATTTTTCTTTGAAACTTTCGCTTTTGAATGATTACTGATAACAAAGTATTGAACAACTCATAGAAAAGATAAATAAACTGGTTAAAATGTATACTATAATTCTGCAGTATGAAATAAATCACAATGCGAAATACTTTATAAAGTCGAGGGTTTTTAATACGTTATCTATATATCTATCTATCTATATATAAACAAGAAGCGATTTTCTGCTACTCTACTATCGTTTGTGATTGGTTGTTTTCTTTTTTTGTCTTTTTTTTTTTTTTTTTGTCGTGTTTGGTAATTGTTGCGAAATAAAAGGGAAACAAAAAGAATAACAAAAAAGATAACAAAAAGGGTAACAAAAAGGGTAACAAAAAGGATAACAAAAAGTGTAACAAAAAGGGTAACAAAAAGGATAACAAGAAGGATAACAAAAAGGGTAACAAAAAGGGTAATAAAAAGGATAACAAAACAACCAATAGCAAAATAACCAATCACAACCAATAGTAGAGTAGCAGAAAATCGCTTTTCGTTTACATACAGATATATAGACAAGAACTTTTAATCAATATAGAAATGAAATGTGAATAAAATACAACAAACAAAAATGTAACAAATACAAAATCCAATTACTTAACAATATATTTGTCATTTTGTCAAAATTTCTTTAAAAAAACGAAAACTTGCAACATTTCCCTTTAATAAACAACAACTAACCTCAGTATTCCGATTTAGATTTATACTTCAAAATAAACAAAAATAGCTAAATCCACGGAAAAGTGAGCGCAGCAAGCGTACAAAACTAGTTATTACATAAAAAAACAAACATTTTTTTTTTATGTTGTGAGCCGAAGTTGTTTATTTTAACAATTTTTTATAATTTCATAAATAAGTAATCTAGTGGAGTTTATTAAGAATGGCCTGTTTGTAGTACTTGAATGGATGACCGCTTAAGAATCCCAAGTGCTGTTCACTTTTTTTGCCATTTTTTTCAAATGAACCTAGAGATTATTCACTTTTTTATACACACTCTTTGCAAAACTTGGGACTCTTTTAATGTCTTCTGTAGCTAAAAAAAAAAACAGCAAACTGTAAATTAAGCCAAGTAAGTAGGGCTTCCAGCGGGACAAAGTCGAGATAAAAATGGGACGCCAAATAGGGCTAAAATTACACAAGCACGACTCACTTGGTCCATTCCTATCCTCTCTAAACTGTACTACTTATGTTAGCACACTCGCAATAGTTTACAAATTTCTAAATACTTCACTCTTGTCTTCCATCACTAACACTAAAAGAATGAAAAGAACTGCTTCAGTAACAAACCCATTTAATAAAAGTTTATTACTGTACTTTGTGATATTTTAGGATCAGTAGTTGCTTTTATAAAGTTTAGAAAATTTTGAAATGTTGTAAACTCTTAAATGTCTACCTATTCCACTAAAGTTTTAGTTTCTGTTTTAAATTTAAATTTTTGCCCTTAAAATTTAAATTTCTCTGAAAAATTTATTTATAAATTTGGGTGTTAATTTTTCCTGATGATAAAAGTTTTTTTTAAAAATATAAACAACTTGATAACCTCTCACATAGCGAAATCATCTCTTTAATTTTCTCCTATTGTTCTTTTAATCAGTTAACCTTTCCAGTCGGAAATAGTTTTTCTTACGTAAGTTGCAAACTTATATCAACAAAAGTGTAATTTATATAGTTATATAACCCTCTTCCCTAATTCTAAACAACTCCCATCAACCACGAATCAAACAGAAGCCGGCAAGTTCAATTTTTACTTCTGTTTGGATTGATAAAAGAAAAAAATCGAGGCAGTATAAAAGTTCAAGGTAAAATTGTAAAATGATTCATTCAGTGTAATAAGATTCAATTGAGAGCGCTGTCATTTCATTGCCGACAGTGCTATTGTGCACACAAGACTTCAAAATGACGACTTCAAACGAGGAACTAGCAGCCCAATTTACATGGATTGATTACTTAATCTTTTCATTAATGCTGGGTATATCAGCCGCAATTGGTTTGTATTATTCATGCGGTGAAAATCGACAAAAAACAGCTCGAGACATTTTAGTAGCTAATCGTAATATGGGTGTGCTCCCTATTTCACTTTCCTTATTGGCAAGTTTTCTTGCTGCTCCTGGTGTTTTGGGAAGCCCAGCTGAAATTTACATATTCGGTACATCATATTTATTAATGGCATTAAGTTTAGCAATTGCACTACCTATATCAGGTCACATCTATTTACCTATGTTTTATGATCTGGGTGTGACAAGTTCTTATGAGGTAAAGTCAAACAATCAAACAAACAACAAAAGTGAATAAATTAAATTACTTTTTTAAAATACAGTATCTCGAAAAAAGATTTGACACCAAAGTAAGAAAACTTGCATCGGTTGTATTCATAATTAACATGGTTTGTACAGTTTTAGGTTTTGTGATTAATCTCGGCTTGACAATTAAGTTTTCTAGGTGTTATTTCTTTCTATTGTGACATACGTTCCTGCTTTGGCATTAAGCCAAGGTCAGTAAAGAAACCTTTTTTGGGTTCCGGTTATTAATCCTAATAATTTAACCTTTTTATTAGTTACTAATATTCATTTATGGATTTCAATTAGTTCTATGGGGGCAGTATGTACTATATACACAGCAATTGTGAGTAATATACAAAAGAAAAGATTCGAAAAATGTAAAATGTATTATTTATATTAGGGTGGAATTAAAGCAGTAATGTGGACTGACGTCTTTCAAGTTACAGTAATGTTTGCTGCTATGTTGGTTGTTTTGGTCAAAGGTGTTATAACAGTCGGAGGCTTTAATGCGTTGTGGGAAATTGCCCAGAAGGGTAATCGAATTACCCCTGTCAAGTAATAAATCTAAAATCCATTATTTTGGTGCGAAGACATAGTGCGAAGATTGTTGACAAGGAAGTGGAAATTGTTTTTGTTCTGAAAAATTTATTTCTTTAAGCGCCACAATGTCTCCGCACTTTTTAAGTGCAATTTTATGAAGTGGGTAAAACGCCTCTTTTTTATTACTAGTTTCAGTTTGAACCCTTTAGAGAGGCATACTTTTTGGGGCTTCACTATTGGTGCCAGCTTCATGTGGATTTCTGTGTATGGCGTAAATCAGACTCAGGTTCAGAGATATTTGTCTTCACCAACAAAATCGAGAGCACAAATGTAAAAGAAATAATAATAATTCTAAAAACCAAATCATAATTTACATTTATTTTTGGCAGTGCATTGTGGCTTAATTTACCAGGTCAGCTGTGTTTCATTACAATAAGTGGTTTGACTGGCTTATTGTTGTATGCTTATTACTGGCCTTGTGATCCTCTTCAAAGCAAACGAGTAGAGTCATCAATTCAAGTAAAATTTTTTTTAAAAATTAATTTCATTAGCCATTATTTTTTTTATCGTATCACTGTAATTGGTTTCTATGAGTTGTGGTCAGTGATTTATTTATTTTTTTTAATAAACACTTTCCAAATTTAGTAGAGGTCGTGACTTTCCGCCATCTGGGGGTTGTTCGCCCATTAATCAGACGACTTTTGAAGGTCAAAATTATCTTAGAACGATGAAGGGTGCTGGTCCACTCTATCTGCAATCATAAAACCTAAATCAAGCCCATTACTGTTCATTGTATAATTATCAAATGTAAATTAAATTTCATGTGTTTCCAGATTTTACCATTATTTGTAATGGAGATAATGAGTGATGTACCAGGATTACCCGGTGTTTTTGTAGCAGGATTATTCAGCTCGTCAATTAGGTAAACAATGTCAAAAGAAACTAATTAATTATAACTAATTTAATGAACGTTAAACAGCACTTTATCTTCTGGATTGAATGCTTTAGCTGCAGTCACTTTCGAGGACTTTATTCTCACTAAATACACACCAAGCACGGAAAAAGTAGGCGGTTGTCTTACAAAATTAATAGGTAAACTTATCGTTTTTAATATATATTAAAAAAAATTAGTTTTCGCATTTTCACAGCATTTGGGTATGGCATATTGTCCATTGGACTGATATTTTTAGTTCAAATGATAGAAAATATTTTGCAGGTATTGATGTCATTCTTACATTGAGAAAATTCTTTACGAATTAAAAGTTTTATTAAAGGCAGTGCTGATGTTATTCGGAGCAGTTGGAGCACCAACCTTGGGTGTATTTACACTCGGAATGATGTTTCCTTGCGCAAATATAAGAGTAAGACTCTGATAATTCTCTTTGCGAAAATTTCATTTGTGAAATTTATTTTTAAGGGTGCGATTGTTGGATTTCTTTCCGGTTTAGGATTTACATTGTGGTTATCCATTGGAACATTTCTCGTTAAACCTGCGGTTAGTCGGTTGCCGCTTACTACGCTCGGATGTAATTCAAGTAACATATCCTTGACGTGGGTAATTGACGAAACAAACATACAGCTGGAATCACAGTAGGAAATTCTGATCTCTTTAATACACTTTTACACGTACTTTTTTTTAAAGGGATTCTCCATTTTTTAATATTTATAAAATATCATATTTATGGTACAGCGTGATCGGAATGATGACAGTTTTAATTGTGGGTTTGGTAGTTAGTGTACTAACAGGTAAAAAATAGAATTCCTATAGTAAAAACAATAAAATTGAAAAGTTTAACTGCAATTTTATTGTAGGTAGTAATGGAGAGAATACACTAGATCCTCAATTACTCTTCTATCCAATAAGAAAACTGTACATAAGCGCTTGTCGCAGAAAACAAAGACAGGTACGAGTCGGAAAATTAGAAATACTTAACTTAATTTATTGATAATTTAAACAGAATTATTATATGGGGAAAGATTACGTTTATTCAATCGAAAAGGATGGAATCCAGTGTGAAAAAATTGTAAATTATGACACTTGTAAGCTAAATTATGCCAGAAGGAATAGTGCTTTTTATTGAATTCACATCATTCTATCGAGTACATGAAGTTCGTAGTCTTCAGAGGCGATGCTCTTAACTACTTACAGTTTTAACTTTTATACATTTTTACATACGCTTGTTAAAAAGATTTTATTTAGGGTGCATTCTCATTTTTGAAGTTTTTTTCGGGTTTTATTTATCAACTTTTAAGTCTGTAAATTGTTGTAATAATAAGATTTATTTTATTAATTCTTTCATTCTTTACCAAGCAGGGTAGTCCACTCAATCGTAACGTGAGGTTAAACATAAAAGCTTGTTATTTTGATAAAATCTGTAATTGCGAAATGCGGGAGGAAACTTAATTGCATTTAATAGCCACCACTCAAAAACTGAGATTTTGCCCATGATGAAATATTTAAAGTATTATTAATTTTCAAGTTCACTTAACTATTGTGCATTTAAATTCCCACGTCGAGCAATTACAGTATTAAATAAGGATTTCGGAAATTCTCACTTAAAAATACAGGAAGAAGTGAGAACTTTCTTGGAAAACATTTCATTTCGAAATATTTGGTCAATCAAACAATTAATTAATTGCAACAGATGTTTTCATTCAACACTAATTAGAAGTGTTCAAATACAGTTGCGCTTAAGGTATCGGGTCTTTCGTCGTTCAACTCTGTTTGGATGAACTCGCAACGTGAACTATCCGCCTTATTCGGAATTGAGGATTATGGAGTGTTTGCCGCAATGCTGGCCATTTCAATGGGCATTGGTGTGTACTATGCTTGCAGTGGAGATCGACAAAGGACAGCAAAAGCCTTTTTAATGGCAGATAAGCATATGGGAGTGATACCTGTTTCATTTTCACTTTTTGCAAGTTTTATATCTGCGCCAGCTATTTTAGGAATTCCTGTAGAAGTGTATACGTATGGCACATCTTATTGGATTATGACTTTGTCATTCATAATAGTTCTTCCAACATCGGCTTATTTATACATGCCAGTCTTTTACGATTTGGATCTTACAAGCTCGTATGAAGTAAGAGATATTTGTTGTGGAAAGATTGTCAATTAATTAGGTAAACCTTGTTTTCTTAGTATTTAGAGAGGCGATTCAATAAATTTATTAGAAAATTAAGCTCAGTCATTTTCGTTGGAAATATGGTAAATTACAAACTTATCATGTAAGTCGTTGTCACATTTTTTTCTCAAATTAGATTATGTTTCTGGCTATTGTTACCTACGTTCCTGCAGTAGCATTGAGTCAAGGTAAGTTTAATTATATTAGTACATTTATATAAATCTTCAACTAATAAGAATTTATACTTTTTAGTGACTGGAATGCACGTATGGGCATCAGTTAGTGTTATCGGAATTGTTTGCACTATATACACAACTTTGGTAATTTTTCAAGTTTTTATAAATTTTATACGTATTTCAAAAAATTTTTGTTTTTAAATTCTAGGGTGGCATGAAAGCTGTCATGTGGACTGATGCTGTACAAATTTTTATTATGTTCATTTCGATGTTGATAGTCGCTTTCAAAGGATTGTCACTGTCTGGAGGTTTTTCCAATGTCTGGCTTACTGCATACAATGGAGGCAGATTAAATACTTTTAAGTAAAAAAAAAATTAACTTTAGCGTTTAAAATCAATATTTAATACGCTGGTATCAATTTTTTAAGTTTTGATTCCAATCCATTGGAACGCCACACATTTTGGAGTTTAATGTTTGGTTCGGCTGTTATGTGGTTGTCTGTATATGGTGTAAATCAAACACAAGTTCAACGATATTTGACTGCTAAAGATAAACGTACAGCAAGATTGTAAGTTCATAATTGTT
>JAQGAS010000487.1:0-47415 GCA_034686365.1 Pachymerium ferrugineum | reverse complement strand
GTACGTAACGCAAAGGAGGGGGGGTTACTTGAATATTACGGAAGTGTTACCAAGGGGGGAGGGGGGGTTAAAAAGGCGAAAAAAGTGCGTTACGTAATTTATGGACGGCCCCCTTTGCGTGAATAGTTTATTAATTCAACCAGCAGAGGTCGTGATTTATGAGTTGTTTACCCGTTGGGGTGCAATAAAAATAAATGGCTGTGTACTGGGTGTATAATTAATTATTTGGACAATTTCCTGGTTCGGCTATTAAAACGATTTCTCATCATCCCCAGCTGCGAAATCAGAGTGAAGCACTACACCATAATACGAAAAATTAAAATCCAAAAATATTTTTCATGACTAATTTTTACCTTCCAAATTTTTATTTAGTCAATCACCAGTGATGCGCTTTGAGTGCGGCTTTTCCAATCGAACGATCCCGCAGAAAAGGCGGCTGCCGCACCTGTCAGGGCCGGCGGCAGCTGCACGGTCGAGTGCGTCAAATGAATGGGCGACAAAACGGGCGGAAAAACCGCACGAATCGAAAATCACGTTCGTATGAGGCGTTCGACGGCTCCCTTAACCTTCTATCCTTTCCCCCCCATCTGGACTCTATATGACGTCATTCACATAATAAAATGAATGGTTTGAAAAACTGTAATCCTTGCTTTAACCCCTTTACTCTCTAGTAATCCTCCGTGTCGTTACTTTATTTGCATAAATGGTTCCCAATCAAAATGCTCCATCTCTGCTTCAACCCCTTTGCTCCCTCACCTTTTGTATAACACTCGTTTTTCATGCAAATGCAGTCCCCTCCTTCGTCGTATCATAACATCTCTCCGTTACGGTAGCTTAGAGAGCCCACACAAATTTTTAAGGCAGTATTAAAAGACACATTTGCTCTTATTCAACGAGAACTTGGATGATACATACGGTGTAGACTAGGAATTTTACTCGATTTGGGTTTGTACGGTGTCCTATTCATACCATTAACAAACCTAACCACGTTATTCAAACGCGCATAATCTCATTTATTCTAAATCTCTGCCACCTGACCCAACCTAAATTGGTGATTTTCCCTCTTGGAGTGAAACTTGTCGCTTGATTGCGAGTAAACAAGCATTGGTGATTACAAACTTCTTCCCCCATGCTGAGATTGGGGCAGGTGATGGCGCGTGGCTGTTTCCTCTCCCCCTTCTTCGCGCTCCTAATCGGCATTGAGGCTACAAAATACGTGCAACTCACATCCACCACCAGCAGAGGGAGAGGGGACCACCAGTTTTGTTCCTACTTAGACCAGCTTTTGTGTTACCAAAAAGGGAGGCGGATGGGCAGATGAAGTAGAGAGAGGGGGGGAAAAGAAGAAACTCCCCCTATAAAAAAATACTCCCTCAGCTGAACAGAAAAAACACTTTTAAAATTTGTATACTTTAATATCTTTAAAACATATTACAAAATAAATATAGATATAGAGATAAATATATGAGAATCGTAACAGCACAGTACATCCTTATGTAGATTTTAGGGTCATCCTAAAAGTCCTGAAGAGTTGTACTGTGCTGAATGGGATACCGTAATCGCACTTTTAAGCCCACAGTTTTACTCTTCAATATAGAAAGGCACTTTGTATGACTAGATGAGCAGATCTTCGTCGAGTACAGTTGTCGTTCTGGTGGCACAACTGTCCCGCGAGGAATCGGAATAGAAAGCGTCGTCCGTTGTAGTTGTCGTTGGGGTCCGTGAACTGTTGGCCCAAGCGGTGCACGTAGCTGCAACACTCAGAGCATTATTAGCAGCTGAGCTTAATAAACCCGTACGGAAGTCATGTTGGGTCAGTTGTGTCCCATTTGGTTGCGAATTCTGATCCGGTGGGCGAGATCCTTCGCAGATTTTGAGAGTTTCACTCAACGCCCAAATGTAATTATGGGCGAATCGTAAAGTTTCGATTTTTGTAAGTTTCGTATCTTCGGGCATCGAGGGTAAAACAGTTCGTAGTTTGTCGAGTGCATGGTTGAGCATGTGCATTCTGTTTCGTTCTCTGTCATTGGCTTTGACGCGCCGGGTGCGTTTCATGCGGACAACTAGTGTAGGGCTACGGGCACGTGATCGTGATTTGCTGTACCTTTTTTTCTTCTTTTTCGTGTCTCGTACGGCCTCTTCTTCTACGTCAAATGATGAGTTTGAGGTTTTGTCGGCAGGAGAGTTCATCTCGTGCGTCGGTCGCCCATCGGACGCCTCCCGCAGGCTACACTCGTGCCCGGCACACGCTCATATCTCGTTCTCCCCCTCTCTTGTGTTTACCTCCCTTTTCCTATTGCGGCACGTGCCTGGTTGACGTCACGGATGTGTTGGTGGGTTCGAGTGCCAATCACAATTTCCGTTCTCTGTTGCTAGAGGTGGCGCATGCGCATAATTAGCGTTTTCATTCAACTGGTGGCTGCACACAGAGATGAAATATTTGGGTTTGAATCAAGGGAAATTCAAGATTTGTTGCAATTTTACCCAAAGAAATTGAAATGTACAGAAACAAATTTTAATTATCTTAATAAAACTGTTTTAAGTTAACAAATTTTCAATATTTCCAATAATTTTGGAATACAAGCTCATCCTTGTGTTTCATGATTTATCATATCATGAAAATTGATTTTAAGTCTTGGAGTACATCTAGTTGGTTCTGAGTATGTAATATTTAAATCAACCAGATTCACGAATCTACCACCAGTTCAGACAGATTCGTATCCTTATAACCCCCTTTTGACATAAAATCTTGAGATTTTTAATAAACAAAATTATCTACAGATGGCGCAAACGGTCTATTTGTCGTAACTGGATATAATGTTGATTCGCTTTCTCGAGAGCATCCATCAGCTGCTCTTTAATAACACACGTATCAAGTTGTTGTTTTTACAGAGTAAACACCTTAGGGTGTGTTGAGTGATACGTTTTTTTTTTTTTATTTCTGGAACTCGCCATCTGTTGGGATGAAGAGAGCAGGTTGTCTAGCGATGAGGGGGAGGAGAAAGAGAGAGAGAGAGAGTCACTCTTTAGGGGTCCCCATTTTTTTTTAACCCCTCATTTTTTATCCCTATCATTATCCAAAAAAAATTAGATAATGAGGCCTCATTAAAAAAGGCAAAACGCCAGAAAAAACGTATGTGACATATCCCAGGAACCAAAATGGCGTAGTAGGGTGTGGCGAGTTTCACGAATCGATCACACGTCGGCGCAGTCGTAATAAACTGGCGCCGTTTCTCGTGGTGTCGTCTAGTCTCGTCGTGATCTCGGCGCAGCTCAGATGGCTGCGTGTTGCTGCATCTTATTTCCTCCGACATGATCACGTAAACAAGATAAAAAAAATCTAAAAAGGTTTGTGTTGACAGCATGAAAACGTTAATATAAGATTACGATGTCGCCGATGAGGATGATGAGGACGATTTTCTGACGGTCCAAACCGAGGAGGGCGCGATGGCCGTTGAAGTAGGAAACTCAACTTTGAACGATACGATAGTTGAACCAGACTGTTTGAAAGAGCGCAAATGGTGGTGCTTCCTGCTATCGAGCATCTTCACGTTCCTCGCGGGCCTATTTATCGTACTCATATGGCGCGCACTAGCATTTCTATGCTGTCGAAAGGACGGTGGCGGAGATTTTCAAACGGATATGAAAAAACCTCCAACCGATGGGAAAGGAATTCCTGGCGATGCAAAAGGAGGCGACATCGAAATCGGGTTTATGACTGAAGCTAAAGATTGGGCCGGAGAACTCATTTCTGGACAGAGTACTACAGGAAGAATTTTGGTAATCATTACAACCTGTTTGCGTTTTATTGATTTTAAATTTCTTTTTTACGGAAATCCTTCGTTTTAATGAGGTTGCGGCAAGAGATGCGGGAAAGCCGATACTAGGCGGAGTGTTTTCTTGTTTTATTAACCTAGGTGGCCATTTTGGATCCATAGAGTTAAGATGACGTGGATCACAATGTTTTTTATCTTGTTATTTCTAATTATCTTACCCTGCCCGTAGAAAAGTTAAGTAACTCAATGACTCCCCCTTTTGGGAACCTCTTAGTATCATCAAGGGGGCTTGGAACAACCAATTAACAGCAAAATAAAGAAATGACAAGAAAATTTGATCATAATTAATCATATTGAGATCATTTTTTGTCATTAGAGATCACCGCAGTGTTTGGTCAAATAGATTTTATGATTGAAAAGTGATCAAAAATACTGACCAAAATGGATGATCACTTGGTCATATTTTAGTCATTTGTTCCCAACTTAATCAGAAAGTGGACTTTTATGATCAAACCAAATGATCAAATGTAAAGGATAAGGTCGCAAAAAACTTTCAAAATAGTGTCAATAAAAGGGGATAAGATGAATTATGATCAAGTCTAAGAGTAAAACCATTTTTTTTTTGGCCTGCTTTTCATACATAACTGTACGTTTAGTTTAATGGAAGATCTATTATACTGCAGTGACATAAAAATCTTAATGTCATAATCAGATCAAGTTGTTCTGGGTAATACCAGGAACAGATCTTTTGTTGATCTTGTCAACCCGGTAGAAAAACACAAATTTGTCACAGGAGTTAAACACGATTAGGGTTCACTTTAAAAAGAGGGATATTTTTAATTCCCATTTTGGGTTCGACTTAAAATGGTTGCTGTGACAACCATGCATCTGCCAAAGATGGTCGCTTATTGATTTTTTAAATCGAGCAACGGCGTTTTGCTTTTGACTCAACCGATGCTGCTTCCTTTCACAAAGAAAACATTTTTTTTTCTTCGTCTTACAAATCCCTTTTTATTCATTAGAAGAACAAGTTGAAAATATTTGAAATAATTTTAAAGGTGGTGACATGTTTTTTGTCAAGTGCGCCATCTTAATTGTAGTCGGTAGGCGTTTAATAAGGAAATAAGCGGTTAGACAAATATATTTTTGTGACTATTTCGTGCCGTACGGTTCATCCTACTTGTATTGACTCGAAGAAGTGGGTGGAGAGAAAATTTGTAGTAAATTGGCTCTTGGCCAGCAAAGCGAATCGGTTGTGGGTGTTGAGAAAAGGAGAAACGAAAACGTGATCCTCTTCTTTGACATGTTTCCCCTTTTATTTACAGGTTGTCTTAGTTTTCACCTTGAGCATTGCTTCTTTGGTCATTTATTTTATCGATGCTTCGAGGTAAGTTTTAGACATAACTTATTGGCTGCATTCATTTCCGGTTCAATGACGCACTCTATTGACCGACTGTGTTGTTATTTTGGCTTTATCTAATCTCTGTGTTGTTTGTGATAATCAATGTTTTTTTTTTTGTATTAAAAATCTGGCACATTTTGCATGAAAAATACATTTAGCTATATTAAAAATGCACGAATCAATTCGGGCACCGAATTGCATGATGTAATAAAGGGAGGATTTTCAATTATTAATTAATCGTCGTAAATGTGTAATTAATTAAATTTTAAAACGTTTACTTTAAACGAAAATGGTTTTTTGTTTTTTCCCAAAATCCTAACATTTGCTTGTTTGGATAATCCAGCACTGGGTAAGTTTTTATTTTTTTTTGCACTTTTTATACCCGGAAACTTGTTTCTTACCTGCAGAATAATAACAATAATTATTAGTGATATAAAAATTGATGTATTGTATTTTGCAGAGAAGGGAGCATCGAAAAGTGCCAGCAGTGGTCAGATAATACAACTCAACAAATAGATTTAGCTTTGAATATTTTTTTTATGATCTACTTTTTTATACGTGTAAGTATGCCGACCCTGGTGGCTGATTTTGTAAACTGCCATAATTTTCCTATTGTAGTTTATAGCCGCCAGTGACAAGTTGTGGTTTATGCTTGAATTATATTCCTTTGTGGATTATTTCACGATTCCACCGTCCTTTGTTTCAATATATTTGGATAGAACATGGATCGGTAAGTTTTGCAGAATCTCAGGTGAATTCGCTTTTTTTTTCACCTTTGGGAAATTAATATGGAAAATTGAAAGTTGTAAAATTTGATTCGCTGGGAAATTGTATGAAAATTTAATTTTAAAAGATAAAATACAAGACCAGTTTGGGAAAAATGAAATGAGAGAATGAAAAATGTAGTTACACATTCTGTTTACGGGGGTATGCTTCACTGCAAAGCGTAATTTGAAATACATCATTTTGGCATTAATCAGCAACCGACAGGAAATATTTCCTGACCGATAGAAAAGTTTTCAAACAAAAACAGTGGCATCAACTATTAAAACCATTATTTTATTTGGTTTACTGTACAAAACTGTATCTTAGGATGGCAGAGATAATAAAACACCTCATTAACAAGGCGTTTTAATGTCTACAATTTAATTTTCCTAGATTTCATTTTTTTTTTTTTTTTTACTGTGCCGTGTTTTGATTTTCACGACCTCATTTGGAGAAAGAAGCAATGTTTGCTTTGGAAAATGAAAATAACCTAAGCACCTTTATCTATTTTGATTTCATTATGTTTTAAATTTCTTTTCGTCTATCCAGAAATTGTATAACACAATCGCCAATCGAATTTGAAATGAAAATATGGCGAAAATTAAAATGGCTGAATAATACCCATAATTCATTTGGAGAATGAGCATACAACTAAAAGCTATTAAACCAGAGCTTCTGTTTCGCTTCCTCGAGCAGGCCATGAGGGAGAGGTAGAAAGTAGAACATGTTTTACTTGCTTCACATAAAGTATACTCAGTCACTGGTGATAAAAACCAGAGAGACCTAACTGCTTTGTGAAGTATATTCAGAGCTCTCATCCCATCCAAAAAAAAAGTTGAAGTTGTCTTAATGGTGTTTAGTAATAGTTATTCAAAGACATTATCTAACAATATTGTTGTTTGTTAGGTCTCCGGTTCCTACGTGCTCTTCGCCTGATGACAGTGCCAGACATTCTGCAATACCTGAACATTCTGAAGACAAGCAGCTCCATCAGACTGGCTCAGCTTGTCTCCATCTTTATTAGTGTATGGCTTACTGCAGCAGGCATCATACATCTGGTATAAAAAACACATCTAAATTGTTAATAACATAGAATGACTCGTCACATTTAATTGACAGTTAGAGAATTCAGGTGATCCATTAGATTTCGATAACCCCGAACCGATCACCTACTGGGAATGTGTTTACTTTCTAATCGTTACAATGTCAACCGTTGGGTATGGCGACCTTCACCCGCATACCACGTTGGGCCGAGGATTTATGGTTTTTTTCATTTTGGTCGGATTGGTAAGAAATTGAAAACTATTCATTACTATTAACAAACTCATATATATATATATATAAAACAAAATATTACATTTTTTTCTTCTTTTTTAAGGAGTTTAGCTAAGTTGAAACAAAATGTAATTCTTTTGATGTGAATTGCCAATATGTGGGGGGTTTGTTGTGAAAATAAAAATTGGAAATCGATTGCGAAATGTCGCAATGGATTGATTGATTAAAGTGGTCTTGTTACGCAAGCATTAGTACAAATTGATAAAGGCAATTTAGATCTCATTGCACGAAACATTATTTTTTTTTTTATTTACAGCACTAATTTAGTAAATCTCAACTTAGTAAACTGCTTCTTTAACAGTGATTTCTTGTCTTTTTCTTTCCTCTTAAAAATATAATAACGTGTTGGAGAGCAAATGTTTTTGAAGAAAAACACTTTCCATGCCCTAGCTCAGCTCCTGGCTTTTCTTTTTAAAAATAAAATGAAATAAATATATAATACAAAAAGGGAAACGGATACCATCTTGTGATAATGGATTTTAAAATAAATCCCAGTATTTGCACTTTGAATCCTCTTGATGTGTTGTTATGCCGCTCTCCGATTTTGTATTGTAAAAATGTGGTGTATTAAACATAGCAGGTATTAGAATTAGTAACTAATATTAGTGGCATGAAATTCAAATTAACCTGAGAATTGCTTATTGCATGTGTTGTAAATGATAATGATAACCCGTGTTTTTTTTGCCTGTTCTTTCTCTCTTTTTCCATAGGCCATGTTTGCCAGTTGCATCCCTGAGATCATAGAACTAATAGGCACTAGGCCAAAATATAGTGGCGAGTACAAGCGGGAGCATGGAAAGAGGTATCTAAGCAAGTGACATTTCTTTTCTTTTCTTCTCTCTCTCTCTTGGTATCATCCTCCTTTTTACCCCTCCCCTTCACATTTAAATTGACTGGTTTGTCCTAACGACGGTTACGTAAAAAAATACCGTGGAACCTCCGGTGTTAAACCCTCTGTAGGCCGTGTTCGCAAGTTGGATTCCTGAAATCACTGAACTGTTGGGAAATCGGCCAAAGTATGGCGGAGCATACAGGCGGGAGCATGGAAAGAGGTATCGGTTTAGCCTCCTCTCTGATGGACTCCCCTTGCCCTTTAGGCCATGTTTGCCAGTTGTATCCCCGAGATCATAGACTTGATTGGTACTAGGCCTAAATATGGTGGCACCTACAAGCAAGAGCGTGGACGGAGGTAAAAAAGTGACTAACAAAAAAATGCCTCCCTCTGTCGTGGATTTAGTTGATGTCTCTCATGATTGTTGTTACATGTTATAACTGTTTAGTCTTATATTTGATTGGTTGCCTGTACGTTATAGACTAGCATTTAAAGTTGGCCGTTAAATGACAAATTGGTCCCGACAAAGATAAGTATCAAATAATTGAGCAATTTTTTTATTTTTTTTTCAATCAATAGACTTTTTTTTTTGTTGTCAAATGTTGCATGATGGGTAGGATGTTTTTGTTTTATGTTTTTTTTCGTTTAGGAAGTGTTCATTTTGTTTTTTGGTGATTTTGCATTTGCTTTTTTGTGTAGGCACATCGTTGTTTGTGGACATATCACCTACGAATCGGTATCACACTTTTTGAAGGACTTCTTGCATGAAGATAGAGAAGATGTGGATGTTGAAGTCCTGTTCTTGCACAGGTAAAACTTTTTTGGATTTAAGGTAGTTTTATGTCAGTGCAGACATGTTAAAGCCCTATAAAGTCATAAAGGAAACGCCATCGTTTCGATCGGGCTTCCTGCGAGGAGCCTAGCAAGAGGAACCCAAGGGCGATCACGTAGAGATAGTGTAGTTGGCCGTGCTTACTTGCTCCATAAAGTATACTCGGTCACTGTAAAGCAGAGACCTAACTGCTTTATGGCATGTATTCAGCGCACCCTTTACAGGTTTCACAGTCATGTACTAATGCTTTGTTGATAGTACAAATTATATTTAAATAAAAAAGTTGGGGACATCACTGCATAAAAATAGGTAACCCATTCTACATCTTTTTTGCAAGCGATAATTTCACCCGTACAACATTATTATAAGATTACCAACTAGGTGGCATCATCTGGGCATGCGCAAATTATAGTGGGTGGAATCTAATAGTAATAGCCACTGACTGGGATTTATGTTCGACCGATGTATATGTATACGCGATCCACAGGGAAGACCTTAATAAAGCGTTTCAACAACATTACTGACTATTTTTGCCGCTTATTAATTTCGGACAAATATGTTTGGTTTGGACAGGCATCAAAATGTAAAAATATGTGTGAAAGCCTAAAAAGTTTTCAAATTGCCCTTTTTTCCCCAAAGAAAATGTGTGTTTAACCCTTAAAATATAGCTTGGTCTATACTAGGGCTTTTTAATGTAATTATTAAGCACACAACTGCCTCTTATTTAATGCAACATACCAAAAAGTAAAAATAATTTCTTGTGGCTTGTTAACAATGCATTATTTACCAATTGTATTAGTTAACTGTGAATCAATTATAGCAAATGCAACATGGGAGAAAGAAAACTTTGGGTTGATCATTTCTTTTTGCTCAAAAATCAACTGCTAATTGATCATATTACTTACTCTATAAGCAGAGTCACTCACATAGACATAATGTTCAAACTTTAAGTCATGTAACCCCATTGGAACAATTAACACTCACTATAAATTTTGGTTTAACTTTCACAATGCTATGGCCAACAAGAACAAGTCACAAGAACTTAAAAATAAAGGAAAAATGCATTTTTCCTTTATTTTTATGTGGGAAAAGCTTACAGCTGTGGATCATGAAAATCTTAAGTAGAAGAAGAAGAAGAATAAGGCTTAAAAAATGAAAACGATTTAGATAAAATCTTTCAAATCGTACGTGTCAAGGGGGATAAGGGCGTAAAAGCAGTTAAAATACACGAATTTTTAAGCGAATCAATACACAAGCCATTAAATGATGATCCAAATGTAAAGATTCTTAAGTAGAAGGGAGTCCGAAAAATTCAACTTTGATGACTTGCTAATCTCTTGTACTACTTCCTGCCAACATTTATGGCTACAGCTTTTCTATTATTAGTATTATTAACGTTTAGAATTGCAATTTTGTAACATGCAATTACGGGTAATTGTCTCTGACATATGGTACACAAGTTGGAGCAAAACAACTTATTACTTTTTTTTTTTTTTCAGAAAACCACCTGATCTTGAGCTGGAGGGTCTGTTTAAACGGCATTTTACCACCGTGGAGTTTTTTCAAGGCAGCATTATGAATCCGATTGACCTTCAACGGGTCAAAGTAAATCGATTTATGTTACAATTTATGTTACAATTTAACTGCACATGACAATTGTTTGTTTGCATTAAAAAGGTGCATGAAGCTGATGCTTGCTTGGTTCTCGCAAATAAATATTGCCAAGACCCCGATGCTGAAGACGCCGCGAACATCATGAGAGTCATTTCGATAAAAAATTACTCCGATGATATTCGTGTCATAATACAGCTGATGCAATATCATAATAAAGTAAAATGTATGAAATGTAGAGTACGGTTCATTAAAATAATGATTTCTAGGCATACCTACTGAATATTCCAAGTTGGGATTGGAAGCGAGGCGATGATGTAATATGTTTAGCCGAGTTGAAATTGGGCTTCATAGCCCAAAGTTGCCTGGCTCCCGGATTCTCCACCATGATGGCCAATCTGTTTGCCATGAGATCTTATAAAACAGTTGAGTTTCCGCCTTTTATCTTGTCTAAAACCAGATTTTAAAACAAATATTTGTTTTTTTAGTCACCCGATATGCAAGCATGGCAGAATGATTACCTCTGTGGGACGGGGATGGAAATGTATACTGAAAATTTATCGCCTGCTTTCATTAACATGACTTTTCCACAAGCAGCCGAGTAAGTCTTTTCAATAACAGACGTAGTACATAGCAAATAATGTGCGATATAGAGGGCAAATTTACTGTTAACTGCCCCAAGATGTAGTGGCGGTAGGAAAGAATTGTCATATTGGCATCGTGTTTATTTATCTAACATGACATCAAGCTAATACAACCTCTGCAATCTCTATTTATTCCAATTAACTTATTACCCTGTGACTGCAAAGAGTTTGTATTGTCTATTGATGATGCAATACGCACAACAGCTAATATTTACACCGCATTTTTTTGTAAAACCAATACATTTGTATTCCTATACTGGATTTGTTTATGCCACCAGGACCTTCTGACATGGGTCATGTTTTGCAGAAAATTTCTAATGGAAACGTTTATAAGTACTTGAAATACAGAGACTTGACAAATTGTCAGAGATTGAAAATTAGATCTTGCCAGCAACTGTTCTTTTATTATATTCTCCGCATTCTACAAACGGAGTAATTAATACCGATCGATGCCCATCCATTAGGACGGCACATGCTGCATCAATTATTGCATTGCAGTCAAATCCTGTAATGCGATGCTGATGTATGAACTGCCAATTGCAGAAATTACCAAAAGTTTGTGTGGTGCGTTTCGGCCCGGGGAGACGAACCACGGACGTCTCCCCAACAGTGCCGGCCGGCAAAAAAGTGTCTCGGGCCCGAGACTCATCTCAACTGCAGCCCTCGCGGGCTTTTGCATATGTGCGGCGTTTCGACGGACGCGAGCCGTGCAGACCCACCCGGCACGAAGAAGGCTGCTGCTCGGAGTGAGGCGGACCCCGCATAATCTAAACGTCAGGAAAATAGAAGCCCCAAATTCATTTTTTCTGTGTGGGGCGTATGTGGCGCGTATGTTAATAATCCCTATGAATTTATAGGTAGACAATAAAGATGATAACGAGTTGTTAAGACAAATTAGGAATGCTCAAGTTGCGTCGATATATTCCAGCCGATTTCAGCTTAGTTCAAGCAACAACTGAATATAATCTTGTTTCTTTAGATTGTGCTTCGTGAAACTGAAGCTGCTTCTGCTCGCTATCGAAATCAAAAACGAAGATACAAGTGACAGCAAAATATCAATCAACCCTCGTCTGGCTAAAATCCAGAATAACACTCAAGGATTCTTCATTGCTCAGTCCGCTGACGAAGTGAAGAGGTAATAGAAACGAATCCAATTTCCCATCACCGTTTGCACTTTTCTTTTTCTACTAATAGGGCATGGCATTATTGCAAGGCATGTCACGAAGATATCAAGGATGCCACGCTCATTAAAAAGTGCAAATGTAAAAACTGTGAGTACAAATCTTATTCTAATACATTTCATTTTATTTTGTTGCACATGGCACTCACTCCATGCTTTTTCTCGGGATTTTAATTTTATTTCTACTTTTCTCTCTTTCTCTACTCTTTTTCTCTCTTTTTTCATTTTAGAGATAATGCCCTCATAATACAAAATATGATTTTTTTTTCACTCCTTTTTAGTTTTAATAATTTTTTGAATTTTTTTGGAGCAGGCCAAATAAGTTTGAAATTAAAAAAAAATTAAAAAAAAATAAAACATTTTTGACGCCATTTTTAATATCACCCTTTCCACCTCCCTCGCATTGCCATGAATAACCACTGCATCCTTCTGACTGAATGTTTGTGTGTTTTTGCTGCAGTGGCTCTGTTTAGGAAAGGTGTTCGAGCCGTTCAGCTCGTTGGTAGGGCAAGTACGTATCCGGATTTTTCCGTTCTCTCTGTAATTACATTTGTTTAGCCATGGTGTTTTTAGTAATTGTTGTCAATGGCCATTTGATATTGTGTGCCCACCTTTTTTTATCTCTCTCCAAATGCTAACTGGAACTTGACTAGAAATTTTCCAGTTAGTTTGATAAAGAAGAGTGTGTGTTTGTTGTCACTTGTTTTTACTGCTTTTAGTGAGCAGTGAATGTTAATTTTCGATTAATACTGATTAGAACACTAGAAAAGATGACGAGAAAGAAACAAGAGCCTAACAACCAATAGCTTCCCCAAGGAGGTCAAGAGAGATCCTCCAAGGGGGAAACCAGAGAGCTGTAAAAGTAGGAAGGAGGACAAGCTTTTTGCTTCATGACGTTTACTCAGTCACTGGTTGGAAACTAGAGACGTAACAGCTGAATGAAGTGTATTTCAGCACTGACAGAAGAACAGCAAAGCCCTGTAATAAACTTTCATGGTGGGCAATTTTACTGTATAGAATCGAGGTAAAATAAAGGGGGATATAGTCCATGTAATCAACCTATCTCGATATTTTATCAACAGCAGCTTGCAACAAAGTTTCACCTGCGGTAATCGATTGAAAACAGCGGAGGTAACACCAATTTAAACACATACGAAGTGCTATCACTTCCATTTGGTCAAGGTCAAATAGAAGGGAAGAAAGACATGAATCTCTTCTCAAAAGAGAAACTTGAACTTTTAGGTGTCTGATTCTCTAATGTCCAAGTAAAATAAACACCAAAATGTCAAATGTTATATGTGGAGCATAAGGTGTAATTGTATACAAATTCACTAGTTTAAAAAGAAACTGGCATTCTGATTGATCAGGCGAACAGTTGTCATCAGATTTTGAGGACGAAGATCCTGATTATTGCCCAATGATAAGTTTTTTTGTATTACTATCATTGCACTTTTACTAGAAATTCAAAAACAGGACTCGAGACAAAGATTATGGAACCAAAATTCGAAGATTTTGGTACTGCTCGACTCCCTGCAACATAGCGCATGCAATGAGCGGCAGTCACAAATGACGTCATCACAATATTGATTAAACGCAGAGTCCTGCAGTTACAACTAAAATGAGCAGACCAAATTTTTCGACCTGTTTTGTAAACATTCGAGCGACCTTGTCACCATGAAAGTTAAAAAATCGAAGTGAGGGGGACAATCTACAACTGAGGGAAATAACAAAATTTTTAAATTAAGAGAAAGAACTACGTTACAGTATTAATCAAACTTCCAAACCACACTCTTCTTTAATGACATAGCATACTATAATGCTTTGCCTTTAATATCCGTCAACAAAATCGACGGGCTAAACCAGTTTGCAGTTGGTATTATTTGTATGTGGTCTGAGTGATATTAGTTTATTCATTGCGTGAGAGCAGCTTTGTCATTTCATTTTATTGCATGGAGGGACAACATCTAGGAAAATAAAAATTTTATTATTTTTTGTGAATGGCTGTAAAAATTTAATAAAGGGAATAAAGATAAAGATGAAAGTGTTGATGACTTATCCCCAATCACGCATTTGCACATTTTTATCCATCACAATTTCCCTCCATTCTTCTACCACTTTCTAAATAACATTTGATGGCAACAAAAATTGTGCTCGATGTTTGGTGTTGTTTAGATATTTTCTTCTCTTCAAAGTGAAAGTCTAATGTTTGCCCTCCTCCTCAGATAACCTGCTCGACGGAGGAAAAGAAGGTCAGGTATTCCTTCTGTCAATCTGCTGCTCATCTTTACTGCATTCATTCCATAATAAAAATTTTTATAAAAAAAATAATATTAAATACTTAAATATTATAGAAATAAATATGGAATGAATGTTTTCGCATTTCTATCTTTTATTATAAAAAAATTCAGAATTGATTTCTGAGTTTTTTAAATTTCCTTTTCTTAGATTTCTTTGTTTTGTCTTGTGAATGTAAGTGTGAAAGACATTTAAACCATTTTGAAATTTATTACAGACAGAGGGGTCGTCACCTCAATAACTTCTTAAGTGTCTTTTCTTTCGTAGGTGGAAATCGATTTAGTTGGAATTGACTTGTTTATCCTTCTTATTGCTGACATGAAAAGTGTTCTCTTTCAGATGAACAACAGTATCATTTCCCCACTTTCACACCACCTGAACTTCCCAAGCGAGTCAAGCTACGAGGTACCTCGATGTGTTGCCGGCTGTCGTATTATGTTTTAGAACACGCCAGTTGTTTCTTTTCTTGCATGCTAATTACACAGAGTGGAAGAGTAGTTTTATTTTGCATTACTTGTCACTTGTCGTCGTAAACAAGTATTTTTCTTTTAGATTTAGTGTTGTCAGTGCTTTTATAATATTTTTTTGTTTGACGCTTTGCTTGCATGCAGTGTTTATTAATTGTTGTTTTCAAGCCGTACGGTAGTAGACGCCATGTTTGTAAAGCGCCGTTCACGTGCGGTGGCGAGAAAGTTGGAGGTGTCTGCTAGCGTAGATGTTATTTGTTGGCTCTTTTAATCTCTTTGTATTTTCTGGGGGGTCAGCGGACATCAAAGAACGAGAAGAAACAGCGAGACTCGGTTTGTACAGTATATTTTTAACAAGTTTAAGCAAGGATTAGTGTAAAACCGATCCCCAATAACGTTGCTGTGAATCAAGTCTTAGTCTTGAACAAGATTTTTATCAAGTTATTGAGAATATCCGAACTGGGTTTACATTTTAATCCTTGCTAAACTTTTCTTAATTAATAAAAATCAGTTATATGTTAACATCTGCACTTACTAGTGAATACCCATCAAAACCATCAAGCGTCAAATCAGACGCATCTTCATCCCTACCAAAGCCTTTCGGCTAACTCGACGAAACTACCACCGATTCCGAAAAGTCGTAATTCGAATAGTGTCGCACGGACAACTCGGACCAACAACGCATCGCCAATCAACTCACCTTCCTCAGGGAAATACGGAAGGTAAAGAAAAGAAAACCATTGAAATTTAGGGAAAGAAATGTCTTTTTTTTTTGGTGTGTTTGTGCACTTTTTTTTTCCTCAAAAAATAAGGAATTGATTTTTTTGCTCGTCTCGGTTGGTCTCTGTTTCATTACAGTCCTGTCTCTGGCACGCCCCCGGGCCCAAAGAAGTCCGGCCCTGACACCTATGCAGGCTATCACCTTGCATACGAAGTTAAAAAGCTCATGTAATTAGCCTCTCTTTTCGTTTCTATATAATACACATACACAAAATCACACACAATTTTCTCTCAACAAATCTTTTCTCTCTTCTTTTTCTTGGCTATTTAAAAATATAATTGCAGCGCATGTTATTTAAGGGGGATATATAGATTTGGTGTTTATTAGTGTGGAATATTTGTGAGTTGATATTTTGTTTGTATTTTTCTAGGCCCACTAGTCGAGGATCCAGTAACAACTCCGGCGCTGCACCTTCGGGGGGTGATCTCTCCGTCGGTCTCGCCGATGATCAATCTAGAGATTTTGAATTTGAAAAAACTGAAATGAAATACGATTCCACGGGCATGTTCCACTGGTGCCCCGCAAGACCCATCGAGGATTGCATTCTCGTATTTTCATTTATTTTTAGTATCTATGCGCATTGCCTTTCTGGTGTTGTAAATTTGCTAAGAAATATCTCCTTTTAAGTGCTTTACCCCATAATTCTTTAGCGTCGTTTCTGTCTTACTTCAACACATTTTAAAAATGGAAATGGGGCCTGATCAATCGACATAGCAAATTATACAATGAGAGAAAAAAAAGAAAGCTTTACGCCTCCAGCGGCAGCTAAGGTCATGCACGGCGAGAAAATTGCAAATCTGCAATCTTATGAGAAATGATGTGCTAATCATTAAAGACAGGTTGTAGGTAATAATGCCGTAAAATTTTCTTTACCCCTTTAAATAAATACAGCCAATAAGTTATTTTTTTGACAGCGAAGTCTACACTTCCACGATTCCCATTTTTTTGTCAAACTTACTCAGGCCCGGCGTAACGCACAGGCAGAGCAGGCCGTTGCCTGTGGCGGCATTTTTAGGGGGGCGGCCAAATTAGGGCTGAATAAATTCGCATGTAGCTCTTAAAGTAAGAATTATGGCACAAGAAATTAAATATTGCCAAAATTCTTTTAACTTATTGAATACGATGGTAATGCCATTGCCATATACCATATTCACAAGAAATAGATGAGGAATTTGTTATCTTGCAAATTCCTATACCTGTTGTTTAAATCCGTGTTCCGTCTCCCCGGCCCGGGACGCTTCTCTCTCGGCCAGAGAGTGCACACTAGGGCGGCATAAACCTATCTTGCCTGTGGCAGCAAAAAGTCTAGCACCGGCCCTGAACTTACTGCCTTACTTCAACACATTTTAAAAAATAGAAATGGGGTCAGAACAATTTGCAATAGGCAAGAAATAGAAACAAAAACTATTTACAAAAGACAAAAAAATGGGTAAAAATTGAATAGGAATGGAAATGAGTGGAAAAAGACTCGGGAAAGAAGGAAACAAATAAGACTTAACGTCACAAGCGGCTGCCGTACGTAACTCGAAAGCAGCAACGCGGTTTCACGAGCAGACTAGAACCTTTCCTTGTACTGATCTTTCTGTTCAAAACTGAGGTGTGAAAGATGATCGATGTCTATAGTTTGACCAATAGAATCTCGACCAATCAGAAAGTTCTGGAGCGTGTGAACTGTTGCCCATGATTGAATAGACACCGAAAGCGTAATTTTAAATGTCTATTTGAACTCAAGTCAAATTACGTATGCACAAAGTCTCAATGAAACATGTCACTAAGTATTCTTTAGTTCAGTAGTGTGAATCTACCTATTAGTATTAAATATGAGAAAGGTGATGCGCAAACTCTTAATAAACATTGATTTAAAAAGAGTAACGTCAAAATTTTATAGGATCGAAATCAAGCAGCGATGACAGTTTTGAATGGTCACGTCGTGGTATGTCTCTTCGCCGATCCCGACTCTCCTCTAATCGGCCTGAGAAACTTGGTGATGCCTCTGCGGGCTAGCAATTTCCACTATCATGAGCTCAAGCACGTCGTCATCGTCGGCTCCGTTGATTATATTCGTCGGGAGTGGAAGATGCTGCAAAATTTACCTAAAATCTCGATTCTCAATGTAACTGACACGTTTAAAGGAAAACGAAAAACCAATTAGTGACATTTTATTGACAGGGGTCACCACTAAGCCGGGCAGACCTACGCGCAGTCAACGTCAATTTGTGCGATATGTGCGTGATATTGTCGGCCAAGATCCCGAGCAACGACGACCCGACCCTGGCGGACAAAGAAGCGATTTTAGCCTCTCTAAACATCAAAGCAATGACGTTTGACGACACAATTGGCGTACTTAATCAAAGTAATTTCAAACTCAAATTAGAAAACATCAATTTTTGAAATTAACTTTTCTAATTTAGCCGATGCAGGTTCGGAATCATTTGCTCCACTCGGAAGTCCGATTGTTCTGCAGCGGAGGGGTTCCGTCTATGGTGCTAACGTTCCCATGATTACTGAATTAGGTTTGAAATTAACATTGCATAACATAATAACAAAATATTAAATTTTGTTTCATTTTGCAGTAAACGATTCCAATGTACAATTTTTGGATCAAGATGACGATGATGATCCCGACACGGAACTGTATCTGACTCAACCCTTCGCATGTGGAACGGCATTTGCCGTCAGTGTGCTGGATTCACTAATGAGCACAGTACACATTCACATTTTATATTTACAAAGGAAATGAATATTCATGGAATTCCTTTACAGACTTACTTCAACCAAAACGCCTTGACTTTAATACGCTCGCTAATCACTGGTGGCGCTACTCCTGAATTGGAACTCATCCTGGCAGAAGGTGCAGGACTTCGAGGGGGCTACAGCACTCCAGACACTTTAGCAAACAGGGATAGATGCCGGGTCGGTCAAATTTCCCTGTACGATGGCCCACTTGCGCAATACGGCGTACGAACATTTGTTCTTTTATATTTTATAAGTTCTTGGAATGGTGTTCAAAAACGCAGCATTTCGACCACCATAATGTGGTTTACCTGCCAAGCCTAAACATTAGCTCAGGGGCAGCAGTAGTTGCTCGCTTTGAGCTTCTCTGCTATGCACAATTCCAAGAATACTTTTGAAATGATTCGACTGCTCAAATAAATGTTTGTTACTTGACAGGAGGGAGGAAAGTACGAGGATTTATATACCGCAGCTCTTCGCAATTATGGTATGTTGTGTATTGGATTATACCGGTTTCGAGACACGAGCTCGTCGGCAGATGCCTCGTCTAAACGTTACGTTATTACTAATCCTCCCGATGATTTCACTATGTTACCAACAGATCAAGTATAGAAATATTTTTTAAAATACTTATAGAACCCAAAGACTAAACCCTTAATTTTCTCTAGGTGTTTGTGTTAATGCAGTTCGATCCGGGTTTGGAGTACAAACCCAACCGTGGTGCAATGACAAATAACTCTTGACTACTCGTGTGTAGCGCCTTGACTGACGGGCCATACTCGTTAATATAAAACGCAATCTTCACACCACTTTTTCAATCAAATTTGTCGATTGCACAAGGGCCATCATCATCTGTGATATCAGTGCGGCGCTATCCAAAATATACCAAACCAAGAGGAAAAAAAAAAAAAATGTGTTTGATCAAATTAAACTGTGGATGCCACCAGCAAACGAAAATTTTACACATCCCCCTACCCCATTTCTACGTTACGGTATTGTGATATATCAAAAGCCCGAAAAACGTGGGAAAACGGCGGTTTAATATCATTTTTTATCCATTCTTTTCATTTTGATTTTGTTCCTTGGTCGTTGAAGAAGAAAGTGTTTTTCATTCAAATTCTAGTCATTTTAAATAATCGCCAATTTAGGGCCACCGATTCTAATATTTAGTCACTTGAGTAGAATTTATTCTAATATCATTTTTTTTAAGCAAAAACTTTTGAATCTGCTAGATGAGTGAATTCCCTCAAGATTGAAATCTTTATAAAAAAAATTGAAATGAATACAATAGGGAACAAAACCCTATTTTTTGCCCACCCAAAGAAAATAATATCAGTCTTCTCTTGGAGGTTTTTCAACCTTTAGCTTCTCTTTTCAAACAAAAAACATTCACTAAAATCAATTCTAATGGGAGGATGAGTTTTTCAGTTTTGAAATATTCAGGGAGAATTTTATCGATTTAAATGTGTATGATACTATAGTTCTTGGAGTTGCATCTTGTAAATATTGAGCAAATCTTTTGACTTAAGAAAGCAATAAAAAAAAACAGTTGACCTAAACTTTCGTTCGTTCAGTTTGTAATACGAAAAGTATTGCAAGTTTTTATTCAGTGCGAAAACAGCTAGGAGAAACGAAGAGTTGACTCTTCACCAGTTTTTTACAAATCGAGTCAGCTTACGAATTTGTCAACTGCCACAGGCAGAAACTTCGACAGTTAGTTATATGCTGCATCGAAAGGGAGTTAGTTTCATTCTTTCAATGCCGCGTTTGCGAAACATGATACGGTATGCAGTTAAAAATTTTCATGCATGAAAAACTGTCTGTGATACGCTGACACCTTATATACGCGAAAACGGCCACCCGAGTGGAATTGCCTTAAATAAAATGGCGGATGCCATCTCACTTCAAGGAGGCCAAAAGGGTGGATAATAAATTTTTCAAATGCCAGAAAAGGATGGCGCAGGCGTAACATGATACGGTATGCAGTTCCAAATCGCGTGAAAAATAGTGTCTGTGAAGAAGAAGAAGAAGGCTTAGTGCCTGTGAAACGCTGACACTTTTTATACGCGAAAACGCCATCTCCATCTGAGTGAAATTGCCTTAAATAAAATGGCGGATGCCACTTCACTATTACTAAAAAACTTCCATCTCACTTCAAGGAGGCCAAAAGTGTGGATACGTATTTTTTTCAGAAAAAAGGATGGCGCAGGCGTATTTGTTATCCCCATTTGCAATGGAGAATACAAAAATATTTACTTGCTCCATAAAGTTTACTCAGGCACAGGTGATAAGGATACCAACCCGCAAAGCGCCCTAAACTGCTTTATGAAGTATTTTCAACTCACTCCACCCGCAAAAATTTGCTTTCCATGCTTCGTAGCCGTAGCCACACGTTGCAGTGTTCCAGCGGAATGAATCCACCAAACATTCCATGAATTTCCGTGGAAAGTCTGAAAAAATCACGAAGAAAAAGCTTCATCCGCGCACAACCGCAATCGAGAAAGACAAAGAATTAACTCTTCACTCGTCATGAGCTTGTATCCTGCGGCGACATAAAATTCGTTCTGGTCTAACCATAATTCCAAATTGTACTTCTACTTCAGTCAGCATTCGACCACCTAACAAAAGCAATATAAAACTTCCAACATTATCAGTTTTCGAATTATTTTACCGTAAAGTGTTTGACTTTCAGAGAACTATTTTTCAACGAGTATGCATATTGTAAACAACAAGCACTGAATATGAATATAGTCCATACGTCACTGCAATCAGGTGCAACCTGGTGGCCAATTTCAAAATTACTAACCCTATTAAAGTCCGATCAAATAGAATTAAAAATAAAATGCCCTTGATGGTGTAGTTTGAAATACCGATTTTCATAATGAAAAACACGAACATTCATATACTTATAAAACCAAAATTTTGTATATTTTAACTAATTCAGTGAACACAAATTTAATACAAAAATAATAGGACATCAAAACAACTTTTAAAGCAAAATAATAAAGGAATTAATTATTTCGTCAAAAATTAATAGTTTTTAAATAATGACGTCAAAACTCCCGACTTGGCAAGTGCTGTCAAAAAAGTTGCAGTTGCTTCATGAGCTGCTGACAGCCGTTCACTTTCCAATCTCCATTTCTCACGTTCAAATTCTAGCTTCTCCTTCTCAAACTCGAGTCTTTTTTCCTCCAGTTTTATTTTTTTTTCTTCAATCTCCTTCTGAGTGTTTATTCTCTTCTCTTCTATCTCTTTATCATGTTTTGCCTTCTCTGATAAATACAACCAAGCTCCATCACATTTCCCATGTGCTGGCTTTTTTAACCGTTTAATTCTTGCTGAGGATTCTCGCGTTGATGAAGTATCTGAAAGCGCAGCTTCATCTGATGTACTGTAACTACAAAAACGTTCATTAAGACTCTCAGTGTGGACAATTCGTGGAATATCAGGATGAGTTTCGTTATCTTCTTCATTAGGAATGCCAATGATAGTATTTTGGGTGTTAGTTGTGCTTGGTAATGTTGTTTCTCGAATGGCTATAGCTATGTTGGTGGCATTTACATCTTCTGGCTTGCATTCTCTTTTTGGTCGTCCAATCGATTTGTTTTGCACATTGATAGCATGTTCCAGGTGGACGAGGCTCTCGTAGTTTGACCAAACTGACATTAGTTTCTTCATTTCTATGCCCCATTCAGCCGTCATTCGCGCTATTCCCTTTTCTGAATCCTCTTGAATGTAGGCTTTGTATTTGTTTACTTGCTGCATTATGTGGTCTTGGAGTAATCGGATACTGCATCTTGCGAATCTATAAAAAGGAAATAATGTTAGTTATAATAAATTTATTTCGGTTAAATAAAAAAATTTTTTTCTGAAAAATATTATATGCAGATTTTTGAATCGCTTATTTCATTTTCGCAGGAATTTTTTTCAAAATGACATTCAAACTTGCCGAAATCTGTTAAATAAAATTCTACACTTATAAAAAAGTATGTTTTATAAAATTTTTCTGTTAAATCTGTGTATAATTTTTTTTTTTTAAACTCTTGACATTTTCGTCTTTTAATTAATTTTTTTTTCGTTTCTAATATTAATTTCAGTTTAAAAAAAAAATTTAAATATAACAATTCAATTATTCTTTTTCTAAAAGCGAATTTCCAGTGTGGTGATGTATAACACAACAAACCATTGTCCTTGAAGCGCGTACCTTGGCATGTCCTGGCACAATACGGCATGAATTCGCTCCCATAGCTCTTTCTCACTTGTCGTTATACCTTCACAAGTGTTATTATAAAATTCTCGGATAGCTTTTATCCTCTCAGCTTCAGAGAAACGGAACCTTTTACGCTTTTCCATCATGCTTACACGACCGAACGGCATCCCTAACTAAGCTCCCTTCTTATCTAGGACCGCGCCATTTGCAAATGGGTGGGGCTTAAGTATAATTGAAATTTTGTGATTGGCTCCGCTATTTATAAATTTGGTACTCATATTTGTAATTCGGTTAATAAAATAAAATAATTTTATAATTATGGAGATTTTTTAAAAGAAAAAATAAATGGCTAAAATACAAAGCATAAAACTTCTCCACCTATTTGTTCACTTCTTCGCCCTGCTGCATAAATTATGTAATTACATACCAATTTATTATGGATATAATAGTAATAAATCAATCATATTTTTACACATAAATGTTTTATTTTGTTACCCAATCAGATTATAAATCAAAACGTTCAAACAAAATATTAAAAATCACACAAAAATAACAAAACATTACAATCTTTCATCTAAATATTTCGTTAAACTTTTATTTTTTTTTAAAATTTATATATCATTCCCCATCTATAAGAGTTGTTTAGGCCAGCCCAAACTCTTTTTTAATATTAAAATTTTTCTTCCAAACATTAATTTGATACATTTTACAATGACCCACTTTTGTTAAGACTTAGGAATGGTTTAAATACATTTTCATTATTAGTTTTAACAAAAAATTGGAATGTGTAAAACTTAAGCAGTGATTTTTTTGTTTCATGCTTAATCCAATCTTAAAAAGTAGTTCAGTTTAAGTCAACTAATCTGCCCTAGTTGTTAAGACTAGATTACTTTTACATGGCAATGTAGTGATTGATTAGTCAAAAGTGACTATGGACACATTGCACCAACTTCAGTTCATAAGCAGATAACTTACAATTGGAGGGATAATAAATTATTTGCATATATTACTAAACCTCACTATTCATTCTTTTGGTATACATAGTATTGAAGCAATTTTCCCATCGATAAATAAAAAGTTACAAATTTACACTATAATAACAAAAGAGTAAAGTCCAATAAACTTATAATTTTGGCAAATAATTTCAATAAAGGGACACTCATCAGTCGAAAAGATCAGCTAATAGCACAATCTAGTTCCACACTATTCGTTGTACATTTATGACGGCAGTCATTATATTGACCCCAGCAACACAAATATTATAAGTAGAGATTGTGCATTCCTGTTACAAGTTAAGACCTTAACACTAAATGAAGTTATAGGGGTTAATCGTGGAGTTCACAAAGTCGATGACATTGGTAAATTTTAACAAAAAATTTAGAAATTTGTACGTACTTGATTATTTATACATATACAGATATCTCACTTTTATATCGTAAGGGAAAGTGCAAGCCCTGATTTTTAAACAAGTTAAAGAAAATTGTTAAATAAAATTGAACTAAATTTGGAGTGAGTCTATGTAAATCAACAAACTGTTATAAATGCATCGCATAAGAAATTGTGACTGTCATGATCTGTAATGATGTAAAACACCAGCATTTGTAAGTAACAAAAGGAGCCCGCTTACTAAATGTGCAGAATCAAGATTGGAAGAATTCATTACCATTAACTGATTAAAATATAAATATTTGCATTGATTATAATTATCTGGAATTTGAATTGCCTTTCATTTGGTCATCATTGCCTAAAAACTGACACGTGAACGTTTCGCCTATCCATTATCAGTCAATTTACCAGCCACATTTCTTTTAACTAAAGGTATGAGTCCACTTGGAATCATTTTGCGAGCTAACACACCTAAACCTTTTTACAAAAAAAAAATTCAATCTTCAGCACCTTACTAAGTTTTCACATTACACAAATGAAAATACTCCAGTATTAACACAAATTGTGAAAAATTATTCAATAATTCCTTCTTACTGACAATTGGTGCAATGCATCCTAACCTAACTGAGATAAAAGCAATTTCTTTAAAGCAAAAAAATGCATTAGAGAAATACTTTATGTTGTTGTAAACATTTAGTTATTCTATGGCATTTTAAAACACTAAAAATTACGATATTTACAATTGACCATTTTCGTTTTAGCATCCCTTTTAAAAAAAAAATCAAAAAATGAAATGCAAAATCAAGTGGAACATGAGATTAATATTTTTCTCATTTTGTTCTTCATTGATTGAACTGAATATTTTGGCCCGCTGAAAAAACTCAAAAAACAATTAAAAAGTTTTGTATCCAATTTTAAAAAACAAGAACAATCAACATTATTCTGGTCTTTGAAAACATGCAGCCAATTCATCTTGATGACGAAACACGGCCGTTACGTACTGGCTAAACAGGCGTTCCATGTAGGTGGCTTGCAAGAACGGAAGTCCATCCACAAAACCAATATGGCCGCCACGCAACGTCACCAACACTGCTACATGGCTACTTTCGGAAATTTCTTTTAATGGAATTGCTGAACCAGAAAAAAAAAATATTTTAACTCTTTGACATTTAAAATAAATTTCATGCAATACCTGAGTACGGTTGATACATATCATCACCGGAACTAATGGCAAGAACCGGTGTCCGCACCTGGTGCACTTTATCATGAAGAGACGCATGAAGGTAATAATCATCAATACTTGGATACCCAAAAACTTTGCAGGTGAATTCTGTGTCAAATTCTCGAATTGTCTTAGCCTGCAATAGAAACACATTATTTATGTGATTGAAAGCCTAACAAAATGTGTTTTCTAATCAATTATTTACCTTTAAAATTCGGTCAAAATCAATATTTTTGTTCGTTTGTTCAAACATTGCCTTATTACTACAAAGAAAAAAGTCATTTAATATCAAATAATTCTAAAAATCTCAAATTGTATTTACTTTTTAACGATTCGAATGAGTTCCTGTGCCAAATGATGATTAAACATACGATTTATTACAGGTCGTTCTGAACTTTTGTTCCCTTCAAATGCATTCCAAATAGGCGAAACTAACATGGCAGCCACCATACGTGTATAAAGACCATTTTGTCGCAAGTAGTGAAATAATATCATCCTATATGAATAACAATCGTAAATTTTTTTAAAAAATAGTTCACCATTAAAATCACTTACGATCCCATTGAAATGCCCACTCCTACAAGAGGTGCTTGTGGGAATTTCGTCTTGATATGGTTGACAACTTCCGCTAAGTCTTCACAGTTGCAGGCACAATATGTCCTGGGTGTCTGGAATAGAAGAAGTCTCGTTAAGTTGAATGAATGACTAAGAGTTTAAACAAGAGCAACTTTGCCTATCGTGCTTTTAATGAACTATATTTAAATAGATGCACTTTAATACGACGTCAGATGTAAACTTTCAATCATTGAGCGCCTTTTTAAACCTTTTAAGCTTAATCCTATGCACCCAGCCACTTGCAGATTTTTAAATCGACTATTTATACATAGCCTACTGCAAAATAATTCAAATATACGCAAACAGATAGAAAAAACTGCTCTGTACTTCTTTTAAACTTCTTTCCTACCAGCAATTTAGAATCTCCAGTTCCCCTGTTATTGAAGACAACAGACCTATAACCAAGTTTCTTGGCTTGTCCACAAAGAACCCTGAGATACTCTGCCTGACTGTTACCTATAACAAATTACAACCATCAAAAAAAAAATTTAACTTTTTTAAAAAAAATTCAATCAAACCAGTTAATCCGGGTAAAAATAAAATTGTTGGCCTGGTTGACGGATCTTTGTGAATGGACTCCTCATCCAACCAATCTAGGAACACTTCACCACCATCAGCTAACCGCAAAACCTCTCTAAAAAAGTGAAATAAAAATTTAATATATTAATAGACAAAGAATTCTTCAATGTGTGTCACATTCAAGTGTCAATTTTGTACATTCATCCTATGTCTAATAACTGCACAAATTACTGTCTGGCCTTGATAATATTTTTTTTTGAGTAATTTCAATTTAGATAAAAAAAAAATTGTCAACATTGACTGTCTCGTAGCAACTCGAAATATTTTTATGAATTTTCTCACCACTAAAATTTTTACCTAAATTGTGTGTTAAACATTAAAAGATTAAAATTACAAGTGTGTGATAAGGTCAGCACATGCGAAGCTGCGAAACAAATGCTTATCTGGCAGACACGTGCCTTTATGAGATTCTATAAACACCCTCCGATTTCCTCTTTGGATGTTATCCAATATATAATATACGGCACGGAAAGAAATTTCTTTCCTCATAGTTGTACAGTAAAATAAACGGGATATTTAGAAACACGTGGTGATATTACTTTGCAATAAAGAAAAAATCGCCAAAAATAATCAGAATTTCACTAGTGAATTTCATCTGGCGATTGTCAAAGATAAAATATTTACAAATCCATTTTCGATCCTCGTTGTCGTTTAAATTGTGTTCTTTAATTAAAATATGCCAGCAGGGATGCGTTATTATTAACTACTGATTCAAGACTGATAAAATCGATACAAAACAAATGAAAAATCAATAATAACGAACACTTTCTCACCGTTTATATTGCAATCTCGGGATAAATGAACGTAAATAAAGACCCATAATGGTTTGCATTCGTGAGCCACAACACCAAACAAACGGTTTAAATTGGTCATGAAGAATGGAACAATGTTTTACAAGAAAATCTTGAAATTTTCCTTTTCGGGCACATAATTTTGGATTCTGTAAATAGAATAAAGACATTTTTCAAAATGGAATTCGGATGTTGAACTTTAATATGAGAGAAAGTAATCACAAATCAAAGTCCTGGATCAAATTAATTGAACGTGTAATTTTATTTTATTTAACTTTTCATTTCTTATTCTCACTGATTGAAAAATTTTTGACACTGTAAAATGCTTTAATGGTCATATTCCAGACTGACAGTTTCAATTACCTTTGAAATCAGACATTACATAAAACCAACAGTCTGTGTTACATAACACGACATCTCTAGTCTTTCAATTTATTTCAAGGTGTGCATTCTCCTATTTTTTTTTCATAAAAATCGATTTAATCTTTTAATTATTTGCGTCATTTTAAACCCAAATAACAGCAACCCTTGCTACACACGATCGAAGAAAATTGTAGTCTCCAAACGAAGCCAATCATGAAAAATCGATTGGAGAAACAAATTGGCACGAAAATCTAGAATATTCCCCTCGTGCCTTCAATTCACTTTCATCGGATTCTACGCTAAGGTGAAACGACATCACCGAATCTCGAGTGTGGTCTTACCCTCAATTGTGGATGACGTCATTTCGAGAGAATTATCTAAACGCCGGTTTTTAATATTACGCCGAATATAATTTCTTACCTCTACGATTTGTCTGTAATAATAGGCGAGCGCTAATGTTATAAATGTGACGAGTAGATAGACATGAGTTCTGTACTGAAATCCTGAGATGAATGTTTCGAAAAGATCTCGTATCATGACTAAAATAAAAAGCACGTCCGTCCGTTTGCTGCGCTACTCAGCTTCTACTTGCTTTGGCTGCATTGATCTCCCCGAAATTGGACCGGTCCAAGCGTGACGTAATAAAATGTCAGTTTTTCTATGAAAAATTATAAATAATGAATGCCAATAGAATAGACATGGCCGAAAGAAATAACCAAGCGAATACAAAATCGTCTGCAAGATTTTATTATCAAATATTTTTCAAATATTTACAACTGAATATTTTACATTTGGTACATTCCTAACGTTTTCTATCATAATGACCTTCACCTGACCTAAATCTTTTGTTCCTATCAAAATGTTCATACGCTTCAAACTGACGCCAATTTCTCTGATTTCCCCGATCTCTGGGTAACACAATTGGCTTACGGTACGGTCTGTCTCGACCACCAAACCGTAATTGTCCCGATTCTTTTTTCCCACCGAATCCACCACCTAATCGACGGGGGATCCACCCTTTTAATGTTCTCTCGCATTCATAGTCGACGAATATTTCGTTTCCGTCTATTTTCATTTTATTCGCGTCACGGCAGGCGCGTTGAGCTGATTTCTCGACGTGGAATTCGATAAATGCGTAGCCTTTTGAGAAGCCTGTTACGATATCTTCGATTAAACGACAGTGTTTGATGTCTCCGAATTTGGAAAATACCTTTAAAAATAAATAGAAAATAGAAATTTTTGTTTATTAAATTAAATAAAATTTTAAATTTATGATATCAAATAAACCTTTCTTAATGTTGTCTCATCCGTTTTCGAGTTTAGTCGGGCAACGAATATTGTGCTGTGCGGGTCGCCGATAACTTTTTTGTTCGGTGCGTAGAATGCCTTGAATGAATCAAAAGTAAAATTGAATGTGTGTGAAGCGTTACCTACAGAAAAAGTTTAGTTTACTTTAAGTGCACGCTCAACGCCGTTATCATGTGGTCTTGTGTCAGTTCCATCTATGCTACCGGCCTTTAAAGGGTGATATTCACGCGCAATTGGAGTCCACTCACTTAAATCTGACATAGTTTATGGAGGCACCTTAACCCACTTCAACGATCACACAGCGCGGCCATCTTGAACGGCATGTAGCGACATCTACTGTACATTCTGCAAATTATGACGTCGTTCATTTATAATTAAATACCAACAAGAAACTGAAGTTTTCGTTCAGCTTCCTTGAAATTTTACTGGAAATTTTACAGCATCATTACATTTGATTACGGTTTTAAGTTGTATAACAGCAGCAATGTTAAGAGTGAATCTGTTCTTCAATTAATAAATAGTAATTTACCCTAATTACAAACACCAGACAAGAAAGTCAAAGTATTCAATTAACAACACCTGTATACATGTTCATTTATAATATAAAGAGTGAATTTTCACTCCAACAAGTGAACTGGATCACGGAGAAAAACTACATACAATGTTGTTACAACTACTTCTGCCACTTCTTGCAGTTTATACTGAAGCAAAGGTCAAAAAATTTATAGGTAGTTTTAAATGAGACCCAACTGACCCTTATTCATAGAACCTGCCAAAGGAGAGAGCAGTTACAATTACTGACAAACGTTACCTATGGAAAGGCGCAAAAATTCCATTCACTCTGCCTTCCGCGAATACAAAAGCATGTAAATACTTCTTTCAACACAGTTTTACCCAATCAATTTCAACAAAATCCAATTTTTTTACCAGATGGATACTGGAACGATCTTAACATTGCTATGCGTATATGGGAATCCGCAACTTGTCTAAAATTTGAGCACTTTGAATACGCTTATGTATTTGGATCGAATCCAACCGACTATCTCTACGTTAAATTTCTGTAAAAGGTTTACTACACTTTTAATGACCAAATTAACTATTATGCCTCATTTGACTTTAGTGGTGACGACAAGGGTTGCTCGTTTGAGGGTATCCCACATAAACAAACAGAAGGATATGGAACAATAACACTAGCAAAACGATGTAAAAAGGTAAAATACAGTTGTTGATCATAAGAGTATTTTTGAAATACGATATATCAATTTAGGGCAGACCACTAATGGCTGCGTTAGGCAAGGCATTGGGACTTACAGGCGGAGGAACTGATGATTATTCTATAATGAGTGGAATAGTAAGAAGAAGAAGAAGAAGAAGAATAAGGCTTAACGCCGCCAGCGACAACTAGGGTCATACGCGGCGAGAGTGGAATAGTAAGTTTACATTACTCAAACAAAGAGAAATTTTTCATTTATTGTGTTCTGCAGAAAGCAAATAAGCCCGGTTCGGGTACCAGTGTCGTTCCATCTTACCGTGACTTCGAAAGCATTAATAGGTTGTACGAGTGTGATAGTAAGTTGCTTTCTGCTATAAGTGTAAGACAATGATATGATAACTCCGTATTACTTTCTAATTTGCAGAAAAATGCGCCAAATCATCAATCACTTGTCAAAACGGTGGATACGTATTGCCTAAGAATTGCCAAAAATGTGTTTGCCCAATGGGAGTTTACGGAGACACTTGCCAACATAAGGCTCCTGCAGATGCTCCTTCTGGCGATTGGAAGAAGGACATTCTTAAAAAAGCTACCATTGGAGCCAATGGAGGTGTCTTTGAAGAAATTATTGGCAGTAAATTAGAAAAGAGATTTGGAAATGCAAAATTTGGCAGTGCTGCTGGAGCAGCTGCTGGTAATACCATCAAAGCCATTTTAAACGGGGATCATGAAAATGTACCTTACACTGCTGCCGGTGGAGCCAGTGGAGCATTATTTGCAAACCACTTCAGCAAGAAATTAACTAGTAAAGTTGAGGGTAAAGTTTTGAAAAAAGCTTTAGAATCAGGAATGGGTGGAGCTGTAAGTGGTTCAGTTGAAGGGCTTTTGAAAGGTAAACCAGTTGACGCCATCAAAAGTGGCATTTCTGGTGGTATTGGTGATGCAGTTGGAGCTGCAGTAGGAGAGGCTATTGGTGAGGCTATTGGAATGGAATTTGGTGGTCCAGTTGGGGCGATTGTCGTAGGAGCGGTTGCCGAAGTGGCAGGAGAATTAGTTGGAATAGCTGTAGATAAACTTTTTGATGAAGTAGAATCACTAACTCATTATTATGCACCTCTAGCTGATCCTGAATTTTGGAAATATTTCGGTCCTTTACCTTAAATATAAGTTGTTATCTGTAAATTACGTAGCAAAATAAAATCAAACTACCTATGTAATAAGTGTTTTGTTTTTTCATTAACTAAAATTTTTATGGGCTGATTCGATTCAGTATAAAAAATAATACAAATTGTTAGCACCTTTTAACAGTACAGGGTGTGGATATAATGGATTTTGCCTCGTATATGCTCGTAGACATCTCACTTATAGCAGTTACACGAAACAAAAACTTCTTTTTGTAATAACATTTTTTTAAACTGTCTCACTTTGCGAAGAGAGCGTGTACAAAATTGTTGTTCTGCAGTTTGATGAGTATTCTAGACTTTGAAAAAATGTAAATAAAAGAAATTATGTGTCATTTAAAAAAGGAAACTTATTCTATGGCATTTTAAAACACTAAAAATTACGATATTTACAATTGACCATTTTCGTTTTAGCATCCCTTTTAAAAAAAAAATCAAAAAATGAAATGCAAAATCAAGTGGAACATGAGATTAATATTTTTCTCATTTTGTTCTTCATTGATTGAACTGAATATTTTGGCCCGCTGAAAAAACTCAAAAAACAATTAAAAAGTTTTGTATCCAATTTTAAAAAACAAGAACAATCAACATTATTCTGGTCTTTGAAAACATGCAGCCAATTCATCTTGATGACGAAACACGGCCGTTACGTACTGGCTAAACAGGCGTTCCATGTAGGTGGCTTGCAAGAACGGAAGTCCATCCACAAAACCAATATGGCCGCCACGCAACGTCACCAACACTGCTACATGGCTACTTTCGGAAATTTCTTTTAATGGAATTGCTGAACCAGAAAAAAAAAATATTTTAACTCTTTGACATTTAAAATAAATTTCATGCAATACCTGAGTACGGTTGATACATATCATCACCGGAACTAATGGCAAGAACCGGTGTCCGCACCTGGTGCACTTTATCATGAAGAGACGCATGAAGGTAATAATCATCAATACTTGGATACCCAAAAACTTTGCAGGTGAATTCTGTGTCAAATTCTCGAATTGTCTTAGCCTGCAATAGAAACACATTATTTATGTGATTGAAAGCCTAACAAAATGTGTTTTCTAATCAATTATTTACCTTTAAAATTCGGTCAAAATCAATATTTTTGTTCGTTTGTTCAAACATTGCCTTATTACTACAAAGAAAAAAGTCATTTAATATCAAATAATTCTAAAAATCTCAAATTGTATTTACTTTTTAACGATTCGAATGAGTTCCTGTGCCAAATGATGATTAAACATACGATTTATTACAGGTCGTTCTGAACTTTTGTTCCCTTCAAATGCATTCCAAATAGGCGAAACTAACATGGCAGCCACCATACGTGTATAAAGACCATTTTGTCGCAAGTAGTGAAATAATATCATCCTATATGAATAACAATCGTAAATTTTTTTAAAAAATAGTTCACCATTAAAATCACTTACGATCCCATTGAAATGCCCACTCCTACAAGAGGTGCTTGTGGGAATTTCGTCTTGATATGGTTGACAACTTCCGCTAAGTCTTCACAGTTGCAGGCACAATATGTCCTGGGTGTCTGGAATAGAAGAAGTCTCGTTAAGTTGAATGAATGACTAAGAGTTTAAACAAGAGCAACTTTGCCTATCGTGCTTTTAATGAACTATATTTAAATAGATGCACTTTAATACGACGTCAGATGTAAACTTTCAATCATTGAGCGCCTTTTTAAACCTTTTAAGCTTAATCCTATGCACCCAGCCACTTGCAGATTTTTAAATCGACTATTTATACATAGCCTACTGCAAAATAATTCAAATATACGCAAACAGATAGAAAAAACTGCTCTGTACTTCTTTTAAACTTCTTTCCTACCAGCAATTTAGAATCTCCAGTTCCCCTGTTATTGAAGACAACAGACCTATAACCAAGTTTCTTGGCTTGTCCACAAAGAACCCTGAGATACTCTGCCTGACTGTTACCTATAACAAATTACAACCATCAAAAAAAAAATTTAACTTTTTTAAAAAAAATTCAATCAAACCAGTTAATCCGGGTAAAAATAAAATTGTTGGCCTGGTTGACGGATCTTTGTGAATGGACTCCTCATCCAACCAATCTAGGAACACTTCACCACCATCAGCTAACCGCAAAACCTCTCTAAAAAAGTGAAATAAAAATTTAATATATTAATAGACAAAGAATTCTTCAATGTGTGTCACATTCAAGTGTCAATTTTGTACATTCATCCTATGTCTAATAACTGCACAAATTACTGTCTGGCCTTGATAATATTTTTTTTTGAGTAATTTCAATTTAGATAAAAAAAAAATTGTCAACATTGACTGTCTCGTAGCAACTCGAAATATTTTTATGAATTTTCTCACCACTAAAATTTTTACCTAAATTGTGTGTTAAACATTAAAAGATTAAAATTACAAGTGTGTGATAAGGTCAGCACATGCGAAGCTGCGAAACAAATGCTTATCTGGCAGACACGTGCCTTTATGAGATTCTATAAACACCCTCCGATTTCCTCTTTGGATGTTATCCAATATATAATATACGGCACGGAAAGAAATTTCTTTCCTCATAGTTGTACAGTAAAATAAACGGGATATTTAGAAACACGTGGTGATATTACTTTGCAATAAAGAAAAAATCGCCAAAAATAATCAGAATTTCACTAGTGAATTTCATCTGGCGATTGTCAAAGATAAAATATTTACAAATCCATTTTCGATCCTCGTTGTCGTTTAAATTGTGTTCTTTAATTAAAATATGCCAGCAGGGATGCGTTATTATTAACTACTGATTCAAGACTGATAAAATCGATACAAAACAAATGAAAAATCAATAATAACGAACACTTTCTCACCGTTTATATTGCAATCTCGGGATAAATGAACGTAAATAAAGACCCATAATGGTTTGCATTCGTGAGCCACAACACCAAACAAACGGTTTAAATTGGTCATGAAGAATGGAACAATGTTTTACAAGAAAATCTTGAAATTTTCCTTTTCGGGCACATAATTTTGGATTCTGTAAATAGAATAAAGACATTTTTCAAAATGGAATTCGGATGTTGAACTTTAATATGAGAGAAAGTAATCACAAATCAAAGTCCTGGATCAAATTAATTGAACGTGTAATTTTATTTTATTTAACTTTTCATTTCTTATTCTCACTGATTGAAAAATTTTTGACACTGTAAAATGCTTTAATGGTCATATTCCAGACTGACAGTTTCAATTACCTTTGAAATCAGACATTACATAAAACCAACAGTCTGTGTTACATAACACGACATCTCTAGTCTTTCAATTTATTTCAAGGTGTGCATTCTCCTATTTTTTTTTCATAAAAATCGATTTAATCTTTTAATTATTTGCGTCATTTTAAACCCAAATAACAGCAACCCTTGCTACACACGATCGAAGAAAATTGTAGTCTCCAAACGAAGCCAATCATGAAAAATCGATTGGAGAAACAAATTGGCACGAAAATCTAGAATATTCCCCTCGTGCCTTCAATTCACTTTCATCGGATTCTACGCTAAGGTGAAACGACATCACCGAATCTCGAGTGTGGTCTTACCCTCAATTGTGGATGACGTCATTTCGAGAGAATTATCTAAACGCCGGTTTTTAATATTACGCCGAATATAATTTCTTACCTCTACGATTTGTCTGTAATAATAGGCGAGCGCTAATGTTATAAATGTGACGAGTAGATAGACATGAGTTCTGTACTGAAATCCTGAGATGAATGTTTCGAAAAGATCTCGTATCATGACTAAAATAAAAAGCACGTCCGTCCGTTTGCTGCGCTACTCAGCTTCTACTTGCTTTGGCTGCATTGATCTCCCCGAAATTGGACCGGTCCAAGCGTGACGTAATAAAATGTCAGTTTTTCTATGAAAAATTATAAATAATGAATGCCAATAGAATAGACATGGCCGAAAGAAATAACCAAGCGAATACAAAATCGTCTGCAAGATTTTATTATCAAATATTTTTCAAATATTTACAACTGAATATTTTACATTTGGTACATTCCTAACGTTTTCTATCATAATGACCTTCACCTGACCTAAATCTTTTGTTCCTATCAAAATGTTCATACGCTTCAAACTGACGCCAATTTCTCTGATTTCCCCGATCTCTGGGTAACACAATTGGCTTACGGTACGGTCTGTCTCGACCACCAAACCGTAATTGTCCCGATTCTTTTTTCCCACCGAATCCACCACCTAATCGACGGGGGATCCACCCTTTTAATGTTCTCTCGCATTCATAGTCGACGAATATTTCGTTTCCGTCTATTTTCATTTTATTCGCGTCACGGCAGGCGCGTTGAGCTGATTTCTCGACGTGGAATTCGATAAATGCGTAGCCTTTTGAGAAGCCTGTTACGATATCTTCGATTAAACGACAGTGTTTGATGTCTCCGAATTTGGAAAATACCTTTAAAAATAAATAGAAAATAGAAATTTTTGTTTATTAAATTAAATAAAATTTTAAATTTATGATATCAAATAAACCTTTCTTAATGTTGTCTCATCCGTTTTCGAGTTTAGTCGGGCAACGAATATTGTGCTGTGCGGGTCGCCGATAACTTTTTTGTTCGGTGCGTAGAATGCCTTGAATGAATCAAAAGTAAAATTGAATGTGTGTGAAGCGTTACCTACAGAAAAAGTTTAGTTTACTTTAAGTGCACGCTCAACGCCGTTATCATGTGGTCTTGTGTCAGTTCCATCTATGCTACCGGCCTTTAAAGGGTGATATTCACGCGCAATTGGAGTCCACTCACTTAAATCTGACATAGTTTATGGAGGCACCTTAACCCACTTCAACGATCACACAGCGCGGCCATCTTGAACGGCATGTAGCGACATCTACTGTACATTCTGCAAATTATGACGTCGTTCATTTATAATTAAATACCAACAAGAAACTGAAGTTTTCGTTCAGCTTCCTTGAAATTTTACTGGAAATTTTACAGCATCATTACATTTGATTACGGTTTTAAGTTGTATAACAGCAGCAATGTTAAGAGTGAATCTGTTCTTCAATTAATAAATAGTAATTTACCCTAATTACAAACACCAGACAAGAAAGTCAAAGTATTCAATTAACAACACCTGTATACATGTTCATTTATAATATAAAGAGTGAATTTTCACTCCAACAAGTGAACTGGATCACGGAGAAAAACTACATACAATGTTGTTACAACTACTTCTGCCACTTCTTGCAGTTTATACTGAAGCAAAGGTCAAAAAATTTATAGGTAGTTTTAAATGAGACCCAACTGACCCTTATTCATAGAACCTGCCAAAGGAGAGAGCAGTTACAATTACTGACAAACGTTACCTATGGAAAGGCGCAAAAATTCCATTCACTCTGCCTTCCGCGAATACAAAAGCATGTAAATACTTCTTTCAACACAGTTTTACCCAATCAATTTCAACAAAATCCAATTTTTTTACCAGATGGATACTGGAACGATCTTAACATTGCTATGCGTATATGGGAATCCGCAACTTGTCTAAAATTTGAGCACTTTGAATACGCTTATGTATTTGGATCGAATCCAACCGACTATCTCTACGTTAAATTTCTGTAAAAGGTTTACTACACTTTTAATGACCAAATTAACTATTATGCCTCATTTGACTTTAGTGGTGACGACAAGGGTTGCTCGTTTGAGGGTATCCCACATAAACAAACAGAAGGATATGGAACAATAACACTAGCAAAACGATGTAAAAAGGTAAAATACAGTTGTTGATCATAAGAGTATTTTTGAAATACGATATATCAATTTAGGGCAGACCACTAATGGCTGCGTTAGGCAAGGCATTGGGACTTACAGGCGGAGGAACTGATGATTATTCTATAATGAGTGGAATAGTAAGAAGAAGAAGAAGAAGAAGAATAAGGCTTAACGCCGCCAGCGACAACTAGGGTCATACGCGGCGAGAGTGGAATAGTAAGTTTACATTACTCAAACAAAGAGAAATTTTTCATTTATTGTGTTCTGCAGAAAGCAAATAAGCCCGGTTCGGGTACCAGTGTCGTTCCATCTTACCGTGACTTCGAAAGCATTAATAGGTTGTACGAGTGTGATAGTAAGTTGCTTTCTGCTATAAGTGTAAGACAATGATATGATAACTCCGTATTACTTTCTAATTTGCAGAAAAATGCGCCAAATCATCAATCACTTGTCAAAACGGTGGATACGTATTGCCTAAGAATTGCCAAAAATGTGTTTGCCCAATGGGAGTTTACGGAGACACTTGCCAACATAAGGCTCCTGCAGATGCTCCTTCTGGCGATTGGAAGAAGGACATTCTTAAAAAAGCTACCATTGGAGCCAATGGAGGTGTCTTTGAAGAAATTATTGGCAGTAAATTAGAAAAGAGATTTGGAAATGCAAAATTTGGCAGTGCTGCTGGAGCAGCTGCTGGTAATACCATCAAAGCCATTTTAAACGGGGATCATGAAAATGTACCTTACACTGCTGCCGGTGGAGCCAGTGGAGCATTATTTGCAAACCACTTCAGCAAGAAATTAACTAGTAAAGTTGAGGGTAAAGTTTTGAAAAAAGCTTTAGAATCAGGAATGGGTGGAGCTGTAAGTGGTTCAGTTGAAGGGCTTTTGAAAGGTAAACCAGTTGACGCCATCAAAAGTGGCATTTCTGGTGGTATTGGTGATGCAGTTGGAGCTGCAGTAGGAGAGGCTATTGGTGAGGCTATTGGAATGGAATTTGGTGGTCCAGTTGGGGCGATTGTCGTAGGAGCGGTTGCCGAAGTGGCAGGAGAATTAGTTGGAATAGCTGTAGATAAACTTTTTGATGAAGTAGAATCACTAACTCATTATTATGCACCTCTAGCTGATCCTGAATTTTGGAAATATTTCGGTCCTTTACCTTAAATATAAGTTGTTATCTGTAAATTACGTAGCAAAATAAAATCAAACTACCTATGTAATAAGTGTTTTGTTTTTTCATTAACTAAAATTTTTATGGGCTGATTCGATTCAGTATAAAAAATAATACAAATTGTTAGCACCTTTTAACAGTACAGGGTGTGGATATAATGGATTTTGCCTCGTATATGCTCGTAGACATCTCACTTATAGCAGTTACACGAAACAAAAACTTCTTTTTGTAATAACATTTTTTTAAACTGTCTCACTTTGCGAAGAGAGCGTGTACAAAATTGTTGTTCTGCAGTTTGATGAGTATTCTAGACTTTGAAAAAATGTAAATAAAAGAAATTATGTGTCATTTAAAAAAGGAAACTTGGCCATTTCACATTATAATGTGAGGTTAATTTTTACTTCAAACTACACATTCAAAGTCTCGCAAAGACTATCAATGGAAGAATATATGCTAATATTTTGACGCGCACAAATTCAGTATTATTTGGACTTATTTCCACATAGCCATTTTCCTGTTGTGTAAGAAAAGAGGGCAGAAATTAGAATGTTTATCTTCAATGGTTACGAAATATCGTATCACGTATGATCATAATGAATTATGAATTTCTATGATGTAGAAATGGAACCCATCGAGAATTATCTGTCTTTAGTACAATCATTCTGCAAAATTGGGAAACTTTTCTCCAAGTTAAAATGGGTTTATCCACTTGAAAAATTATTTTGCTAAAGTTAGAGCTTCAAAGAGGCCTAGTTCCTCCAAAAGAAACCTAGGGAGAGACACCGTGGAGCTGGAACGTTGGACTCGCTTCATAAAGTATACTCACAAATCAGTCACTGATGGTGACAAAAACCAAAGACCTAACTGCTTTATGAAGTCTATTCAGGTCAAGAATAAAAGCTGTATTTTTGTGTAGGATTTAGTTTGTGTGAGTAACTGTAAGAAATAAATAAAAGGTAAAAATAAAAGTGATTTTTAGCTATTTTTGGGCATTTTCATGTTATTTTTTTTATTTTTAACAGAACCTAGAACTATTCACGCTTCATGATACATGTAGGATTTTGAATTGGAATTCAATGCGTCAAAGAATTCAAAATTTGGTCATCTCATTCCCCAACACCGACTGCACTGAACTTCATTAATATTTCAATAAATTGTAATTGGTAATCTCCACCTAAAATATCTAACCAAACAAATATGTTACAGTCCCTGGGAGTATTAGATGAATGTATTGGACTTGACTGCACGGAGCATATTCGAAAAGTATATATAGAGATTTTTTGCCAATTTAATTTGTCACTACATACGTTAGCTGCAGCTTTGGGCTTTTCTTATACCAAAAATTATTTACTTCTGGTCTAACTGGTATTTTCTCAGCTAGATCATGAATGACTGTGGTTATCTAATGTAATTTGGAGTCTGTTTTTCAAGTAATTCGTTACAATTTATCCTAATGGTTAAATAATTTAGACCAGACAAAAAGGACAAAATATTCAATTAATAACACCTGTACACGTGTACAAGTACAATATAAAGACTGAATTTTTCACTGCAAAATTGGACTGCAACCAGACCAAAACTGCAAAATGCTGTTGCAACTTGTACTTCTACCACTTCTTGCAATATATGCTGGAGCAAGGGTGACATTTATCTAAAACTCAACAACCAACTTTTAAACTGTTTTTTTTTCTTTCTAGAATTTACCAGAGGAAAGAGCAGTTGCAATTCAGGACAAAAGTTATCTTTGGCCAAATGGAAAAATTTACTACTACGTTTCAATGGGAAAAGACGCATGTAATAAACAATAAAACAAACCACCTAGATCTATTTAATCAAAAACATCTCATATTTTACTAGTTACTCCCACTCCTGATATTCAAATACTAATGAAAATATGGGAATCGGCAACATGTCTTAACTTTGAGTATTTTGAAGAACATTGGTATTCGTCTGATCCAGCAACTTATCTCTTCTTCCGTTACTAGTAAGACATTTACTTTCTTTCATCAAATTTGAGGTCTTTAATTATCTCATTTGACTTTAGCGGTGAAGACAAGGGTTGCACCTTTGAAAGTGTGCCTCCAAAGCAAACAGGCAAAGGATATGGAACAATAATACTAGCAAAGCGATGTGAAAAGGTAAACTACAGTTATTTCCTTAAGTACATTTGAAATAGGATATTTAATCTCATTTCAGGGCAGACCATTGATGACTGCTTTGAGCTATGCATTGGGGCTTAGGGCAGGTGGAAATGATGATTATTCTATAATGAGTGGACAAGTAAGTTAGTAGTAATCACTTAAGAAAATGAATTTTCCAACGTCTTCTGTTTATCAGAAAGCAAACAAGCCCGGTTCAGGCACTAGCGTAATCCCATCTTTCAATGACTTTGAAATCATTAATAAGTTGTATAACTGTCACAGTAAGTATTTCAATTCTTACTCGTCTTAGATAAGAAAAATAGTGTTCCTTTTGCGTTTTTTTAAATCAACTCTTTCCCAGCAACTGCCTGATTTGCAATGAGCGCTACCATTCTTTGTTTTATATCACAATGTTCAAATTCTATTTTGCAGCAAAATGTGCCACAAAAATCAACTGCCAGAATGGTGGTTATGTATTGCCTAAAAATTGCAACAAATGTGTTTGCCCAACGGGAGTTTATGGAGACAAGTGCCAACATAAGGCTTCTGCAGATGCTCCTTCGGGCGACTGGAAGAAGCAAATCCTTAAGACAGCAACTATTGGAAGCAATGGAGGTGTTTTTGAAGAAATTATTGGTAGTAAATTAGAGGCAAAATTTGGATCCGCTGCATTCGGTGGCGCTGCTGGAGCAGCCGCTGGTAATACCATCAAAGCCATTTTAAAAGGAGAACATGAAAATGTTCCTTACACTGCAGCCGGTGGAGCCAGTGGAGCATTATTTGCAAACCACTTTAGCAAAAAGTTAACTAGTAAAGTTGAGAGTAAAGTTTTGAAAAAAGCTTTAGAATCAGGAATGGGTGGAGCCATAAGTGGTTCAGTTGAAGGGCTTTTGAAAGGTAAACCAGTTGACGCCATCAAAGGCGCTATATCTGGTGGTATTGGTGATGCAGTTGGAGCTGCAGTGGGAGAGGCTATTGGTGAGGCTATTGGAATGGAATTTGGTGGTCCAGTTGGGGCGATCGTCGTAGGAGCAGTTGCTGAAGTGGCAGGAGAATTAGTTGGGATAGCTGTAGATAAACTATTCGATGAAGTAGAATCACTAACTCATTATTATGCACCTATGGCTGATCCTGAATTCTGGAAAGCATTTGGTCCTTTACCATAAAATGTAATTTACTGTACAGTAATATAAAGAAAAATAAAATTATGATTCAGCATTATTCCATTAATTTCTATTAATATCTATTACATTAAGAGAAAGAGAGAGAGAGAGAATAGAGCCTTAATATCTCCAACAGAACTACATGCCTTATCAATACAAAGTGAAGATCATTAAAATCAAACAAAAGCACATCTAATAAAACTAATAACTTAGAGCCATTAAATCAGAGCTTCCAACTCGCCTCCTCAAGGAGGCCAAGCCAAGAGACCTCCAAAAGGAACGCAGATGGGACCACGAGGAGGTAGGAAGTCGTTCATGCTTCATTCGCTCCATAAAGTACGTATATTCAGTTACTGATGACAAAAGGCAAAGAGACCTAACTGCCTTGAGTATATTAAGCTCACCTCCCCAACTTCATTGATTCAACTTAGAAAGTCTCTCCAGGTTGAAAACTCTTTATTAACACTACAATAAAACAGGGTAAATAAAGCATAAACAAAAGGTTTATACATTACTTACCCTGTTTTCAACTTGTAATGAAGAAAGGTGAGTGATTACTTGTTCTATTCCAAGCACAAAACACCATGGACAACAGAAAGTTACTATAACAATTGCCACAGCATTGTAAATTCTCAATTTTACGGAATTACAGAATCTTGAAATTGAGGTGACAATTAATGTCCCACAACTTAAATTCTTGATTCAAAATTGTTTGAAACAATGAGAACACGCAACAGAAAAGTTTGCTTGACTGTTCCTTGGGACACGATGGCGTTATGGAGAGGATTAAACTAACGTTTAGTGATAGTGAGAAAATTAAGTTGAATGAAAGTGCTGAGGAGTTAGCTACCATTCAAACTGAAATAGAAAATGAAATTGTTAGTTGATTGTGTTTCTTATTTATGGAAGCAAAGAGCTTGCAGCGAGATTTAGGTTGCCATTTAAACCATTTTAACGTTTTAAACATGCTTCCCCTATTCACTGTGCCGGACAATAAACATTATGTTGAGCCCCTATTCAAGACTTTGGGCTGGGCAATCGCCATGCAAAAGATAAGAACTGTGATAAACAAAAAAAATCAGAGATTCTATCAATCTGCTGTTCTTAGTTGTTTCTTTTTAATAATTTTTTTAATCGATATTTTTATTTTAATTTTAGAAACAGAAGGCCTGCAAATAATTCAGGGCATTTGCGCCACAAAAATCCATACATCCAGTTAATGGAAATATGTTCTGGTAACCACACCACACATTCTTGACAGACAACACCAGTTGTGGAAAATGTGATGCTACCAGATTAATTGGTGACAACGTGAAATCATCAATGTCACAGGTGAAAAGGTGAAGATAAGAAGCTACGAATTCAGAAACTACCCAAAACAGAATCTGAACAATTCTGAAACAAATAAATAAACCTATCGGAATGTAACTGAACTACCTGTAGTATTTGTAAATAGAAAATATTTTTGAATTGAGAATGGGTGTTGAAAATTTTCAATAAAAATTTACACTTTAATTTGTAGAATCTTAACTGCCAAGATTAGTTGATATATATGTAAAAAATTGGAAAAGTTCTACCTGGTACAACACAAGCAAAGAATTATTTTTCAGAATGGCAGTAAGGTTTACTATTGGAAATAAACGAAACGATATATGGTTTAACGTCGCCACCGGCTGCCAGGGCCAGGTAGAAGGGTGACCAAAAGGCCAAATAACTAACAAAAATTCCTACTTCACCCAAGTACTAAATTACACTAGAAAACCAAAAACGTTATAATAACGCTAGTTACCGTACTTTATCTACACTTCTTCGTTTAAACTTACTCCCTTAATTTTTCTTAACGCGGGTAGCGGCAGCTGAGGTCAAACGCGGCGAGGACATGCTGGGCTACAAAACCAAAGCAAAATCAAACCAAGACAACTCGAGAATGCAAAGACGAAACTAACAAAATCCATTCATGAAGAAAAAAATTGAAACTAATAACTACTGTAACCCAAAACTTCCATTTCGCTTCCTCAAGGAGGCCAAGAGACCTCTTAAAGAGGAACCCAGGGAGGACCACGTAAAGGGGGAAGTCGGACATGCTTTACTTGTCAAGCCAGAACCAATGAAACGAGTAAAGCTTTAGTAATAATAAGTTTTAATAAAAATAAAATTACAAAACCATCAATCTACCAAGTAAAAACTAAAAATTAATCAAACGCAATGAAATTTATATTTGAAAATGATTTGATAAAGGATAATGAAAATGTAGATACTATTAGTTTTAATATAAATCTCGCTAAGTCAATCAATTACCTGAATGGTCAAAAATCTTTTTACAAATGCGGGTAAATATCAAAGATGCAAAACCATTCAATTATGACTTGTTATACGTTACTCCTATTGAAATAAAAGATAAACTCGAGCGATTATTTTTAAAAACGAATAGAAAAATAAAAAATGCTAACTCTGATCAAAATTTTTACATTAGCCGCAGATTCATTCATTAAAATCAACCTGTTGAATAACTCTGATCTGACATCAGAAATGAGTAAGCGCAGACTAAAATATGTAATTGATAATAAAAATCTGTTTTCAGTAAAACATCAATTAATCACAATAAAGTAGTAATTTATTTCAGTTTAAACGTATATGCAACAAGTGTGAGTAATCTCATATCTCTTACTAACAACCAGACGTGAAAGTTAAGTATTCAATTATCAACACATGTCCACGTGTATATTTTCAATATAAAAGATCAGACTTTTCTTTGAGAGAATTCAGACGGACAACAAGTATGTTCCTACCACTTCTGGTTCCACTTTTGGCAGCGTGTGTTGCAGGAAAGGTTTGTGAGCACCAATAACACAAAATACACTTATTTCACATGACATCTTAACTAGAATCTGCCAGAGGAAAGGGCAGTTGCAACTACAGAGAATTTACTATGGCCAAGTGGGAAAGTTTACTACTACATAGAAGCAAGTAAAGTGCCAAATAACGCAATCCTTGCGCCAAGAACTTAAGTGAATTGTGTTACATTTCTTTCCTAGATCTAATAGCCGACCAAATTAAACCACTATTGTACATTTGGGAAGCTAGAACTTGCCTCAATTTTGAGTATTACGAATATAGTGCTTTAAACACTGCTCCAGGAAACTACCTTTACTTAAGATATTAGTAAGACTTGCATAAGCGTAGAGCTTTGTTTTTACAACAACTTATTTTTAGTGCAAGTAACGATGCTTGTAAGATAGAAAGGGACAACGCAGTTGTTTTTGGTAGCTCATCCTTAACGATTGTGATGTCAATTCCATGTCAGAAGGTAAAGTACTGCTTTATATTCAGTAGCTATTGACAACTATTTTTCAACTTTTAGGGTAGGCCATTGATGGCATCACTTGGATCTGCATTCGGACTTGTAGCAAGTGGAAATGACGATTATTCCATATTGAGTGGCAAAGTAGGTAAAACCAGTCAAAATGTGGAGTTTTCAATCTCTTTGATTCTACTAGAAAGCAAATAAACCCGGTTCAGGAACCAGTGTAATCCCATCTTTCAAAGACTTTGAAGTCATCAATAAGTTGTACAACTGCCATGGTAAGCATTCCAATTAATCATAAAGATGCTGATGGAATTGATGGAACAACAGTGGACGATATTCTGACTGCAGTTATGGTCGTGTTTGCGAGCTATTGACTATTTAATGTCGAATACGGACGTGGGATTAATAACACGTTAACACTACTCGAATATCTGTTAAAGATTCCATTGATTTTAAACATTGCCCTTGTCGGTGGGAAAAGAATGTGTCGAGGTCCATAAAAAAAAAGATTAATCCCTGATAGGAATCACAAGTTGACTTCATAAAAACATGTGAAAAAGAAAGAGCCAGGATGAAGAATTTCCACTGTTTTCTACTGTAATGAAAATCCCTGGGAATGTAGAAAATATCATAGAAAAGATATTTTGTTAGGTATTAGGTTTATACTTTGTTTAACTTTTAATTTGTGGATCGTTTTGGGTGAGACTTAGATTGGTCCTTTGCTGAATGACATAAAATGTAAAGCCACTGGTGGAGATGTAAGGCCACTAGTGGCATTGTAAAAATATAGTATTTCTTTTGCAGCTAAGTGTGGGTCCAAAAAAGCCAACTGCCAGAATGGTGGTTACGTATTGCCAAGAAATTGCAACAAATGTATTTGCCCAACGGGAGTTTATGGAGACAAATGCCAACATAAGACTTCTGCAGATGCTCCTTCGGGCGACTGGAAGAAGCAAATCCTTAAGACGGCAACTATTGGAGCCAATGGAGGCGTTTTTGAAGAAATTATTGGCAGTAAATTAAAGGCGAAATTTGGACATGAAGCGTTTGGCAGTGCTGCTGGAGCTGCTGCAGGAAACACAATCAAAGCAATTTTAAAAGGAGAACACGAAAATGTCCCATACACTGCTGCCGGTGGAGCTGCCGGAGCATTATTTGCCAACCACTTTAGCAAAAAAGTTACTGATCGAGTCGAGAAGAAAGTTTTGAAAGGTGCCTTGGAATCAGGAATGACTGGAGCTGTAGGCAGTTCAGTGGAGGAGTTGTTGAAGGGGAAACCGGTGGATGCCATCAAGAGTGGTATTTCTGGAGGTATTGGAGATGCCATTGGAGGTGCAGTAGGAGAGGCCATTGGTGAAGCCATTGGAATGGAATTTGGCGGCCCTGTTGGTGCGATTGTAGTAGGAGCAGTTTCTGAATTGGCAGGAGAATTGGTTGGTATAGTTGTAGATAAGCTTTTTGATGAGTTGGAGTCTATGTCCCATTACTATGCCGCTGCTGCTGATCCCAGATTTTGGGAAGCTTTTGGTCCTTTACCATAATAACAGAATAATATTCGTTTTTGATCATTGTAATGCATGAAAAATAAAAATGACTTATTATTACAATCTATATCAATTCATTAAGCCTTTATTGAATTATGTATTCGGGTTCCTCAATGCCTGAGTCCATCTCCGTGGCCGCCCTTTTGCCTCTCGCAGGGAGAGGTAACGCGCGGCAATTGCGTTCAGGTTATCGTCAGCGAGTTGGCTTGTACCGTTCATAAAATGCTTACAAAGTTTCAAGTCCAGCTTCTGCTCACGACAACAAAGCCGGCAAAGCAAATTAAAAATTGAAGAGAAAGTTTATACAATTTGCTGCAAAGAAAAAAATGTGTGCTACAATTTTTAGTTTTAATCTTAATTACTACACACTCTAATCAGAAGTAAATTTATCTACTTCTATGCACACAGATGAAGAAAAGGTATAGAAAATCGTATATACAAATGATCAAATGAGCAATGCAATTTCCAACCATTTATAATAGAATGTGACCAAGCAGTCACTGTGCCGTCACCCTTTTCCCCCATACACCCCTCCAAGGGAACCCTTTCCCAGGGGTTGATAGAAGGGAGAGCGAGGGAAGAAAGAAAGAAAGAAAGAAAGAAAGAAAGAAAGAAAGAAAGAAAGAAAGAAAGAAAGAAAGAAATAGAGCTTAACGTCGCCAGCGGCTGCCAGGGCCATACGCGTCGGGACAACAAAAAATTAAAACACTAGAAGACTAAAGAAAGAAAGAAAGACATGAAGGACTAAATCTAAAAATCAACCTAGAACAAAAGAGCAGAACAAAACAAACAACTTGAAAAATTCGAGGTAAACTAAATAACCGCAA
>JAQGAS010000486.1:0-47439 GCA_034686365.1 Pachymerium ferrugineum | reverse complement strand
ACAGACAGACAAACAAACTAAATGCATAACTACGATTTCATCTACGTATTTATCCTCATGTCTTAACATGACTTGTTTAAATGAAATAGGATAATATGTTTACAGTTAAATATAAGTTTTTCTCCAATAATAATTCAACTATTTACAAAAATTATTTCTTATCTACCAATTGTTGTGCAGAGAAAGTGTATGTTGCTGATGGAAATGTGTCAGAACGGGTTGGAATGCTTGCAATGAAAATATGAAAAAAATGAATCATAAAAGTAAGAAAATATTTTTATAATAAATAATTCATTACCTTTGAACTCGCACTTGATCTTCCCACGTAACAGATTTTTCCGATGAAGATGGAGAAGTTACGTAAGAACAAGGATCAGAGTGTACAACATCATTGAAAAGTTGTTGCGCCCACTGATCAATATTATATGGGGGACCCGATCCTCCTAACTCGGCCGGCAAAATCTCTTTGGACACGTGCACGTGTAGTGTAGTCAAATTATTTCCATGCATGTATAACTACAATTACATTTGCATAATTTTACAATTTAAAATGAAAAAAAAAAAAAAAAAAAAAATTTTAATTCCACCTTTTGTTTAGTTTTGTCCTTTAAAAAAGGTTTGACTAAGGTGAGAATTGCTTCCACATACCATGGTTGACTAATCAAATGAATTCCTGAAAATCGACCAGGAAAACAATCCTAAAATAAATATAATAATTATATTATTATTTAATTTAGAATTTTGTTTGAATTTTTTTTTTGTTAACTTGTAAACCCTCTATGATGAGTTTGACGAGTTTTGGGTTCAAATAAGTAGACTGACGAAATGTAAATCCTGTCCAATCAATAATAACAACAAAACCACTTATTTGCGTTTCCTCTTCCTGAACAAGTTTTTCCAAAGAAAGTAAAAGTGCTCGGTAGATGGAAAGTAAACTGTAACGCGAGTTGTCCCAATTGCCAGTAAATAAAACGAGAACTCGTCGTCCTTTATTATCTCTTTGAGGAAGTACACCTGGAAATCCATCTAAAAGAGCCATTTGAATGCCAGATTCAGATGCGTTAAATTTACGAAACAAATTTTTGTTGCGTTGTCGATAGTCAAAATATCGAGCTAATAAGCGAAATGATGACTCAACACTCGACTTTCTTGCGCGTAAAAAACGTAAGACGAATGCATCATCTGTCCGCAACAAACCTGAAAATATTTAATTTTTAATATTAAGTTTGAATTTGTTTTATACATAAAACCTTTAGCTATGTCAGGTCTCGTAGCTATGAGGTTGTGAATGAGTTGTACTTGTTCTTTTTTATCATCTATTTGACATTTTCTTCTAGCACCCCCATGAGCGGCTTCACTGCTAGATTCATCATCCATTCCGACGGGAATTTCTAGCAGAAATCCCAATGATGATGATTCGTAAACACTAGAAATTAACTGTCGTCATTATATTCTTGTTTATAAAATTTAAGAATTACAATTCGTAACAGATACATTGAATAGGTTTAAAGTGCGATTAAATATCGGGATGATGCTGCTAGGTGTTGCCATCTGTGGCCGACTATTTGCACCTGTATTTACATGTTGAAAACGGCGTTTTCGAGCCCGTAAGCTACACTTCCTTCGTTAATAAAATGCTCCTTCTCCAGACTGCAACTACATTTGGCTCGATTCATCCGGCAACGTGCAGTGTGGTGAGTTATTTGTTTTCTTAATAATAAATTTATAGACTGAACCATTCAATATGTGAAGGGTATTTGAGTATAGAAAAGTTAAAAGTTTACTGATAAGATTGACAAAAATGATTATATTTATATATATATATAATTGTTTGTGATCTCATTAAATCACTTTATTTAACTGTGTGAATCAAATGAATCTTTGAAATGTATTTGCTACGAAGTTTCCGACGAAAACCAAAGAAAAATGCCAAATTAAGGTATTGTTTATACAACTATTGTATGAGTGCGTAAATTGTGCGACAAAGATTTTCGTGCTATTTATCACTTACTAATGAGTCGCATTTGTTGTTGGGTTTAAACATTTATGCAACATTGCACTCATCGTCATCTTATACCGCTGCTATGGTTATGGTTTATGGGTGTAGGATAAAAATGGGTCAATCGATATTGGGGTTGTGCTTATTTTGCTTTTACTATTTTTTAACGATGTTAGAAAGTTAGTAATAAAAGAAATTGAGGTCATCTTTTATAATAAAATGTGTTTATTTTGTAGACGTAATAACAGCATGTCAAATGATAGCAGTTTGATGACAAACGATGAGTCAACCACAGTTGATCTTGTTTGGAGAGCAAAGCATGAATTGCATGAAAAACCTGAATGGAGAGAACGGGATATTCAAGCACTAAGAGATATGGTGTTGGGTAAGAATCTTTTTTTATTATAATATATTTCTATATTATATGATTATATTATATGATTATATTTATTTATTTTTTTACAGCAGATAGTAAATTAAGTTGCAGATTAGACGATGCATTTCTTCTACGGTTTTTGAGAGCGCGAAAGTTCGATTATGATCGAGCTTTTCAATTACTACAAAATTATTTTGCAATTAGATCAGAGAATGCGGATGTGTATGAAAATTTCCGTCCCTCAGCTGTGATGCACGTTTTTGAGCAAAATATTCAGACTATACTCCCTAAAAGGGATCAAATCGGACATCGAATTTTTGTATATCGCGCTGGTTTGTAATAAAAATGATATTTTATTATTTAAAAAAATTAATTAAATTTTTATAGGAAAATGGGATCCTGAACGGTGTAGCTTGGATGATATTTTTCGAGCTAATCAAATGTGTTTAGAAAAGGCTATAGAAGAAGAGGAAACACAAATTAATGGATTTGTCGCTATTGTTGATATGAAGGATTTTAGCTTACAACATGCAAAACATTTACGACCGGCTTATGCTAAAAAAGTTCTTTTATTAATTCAGGTTTCTCGAAAAATAAGTTGGAAATTATATGTATTTTAATTTTTTTTTTTATTATTTTAGGACTGTTTTCCAGCACGGTTTAAAGGATTTCATTTTATAAATGAACATACTGTGTTGGATATGATACTAGCAGTTGTTAAACCATTTTTAAGCGAAAAAATTAAAAATCGGGTAAATGATTCAAATGGCATAAATGAAAATTTGTATTATTATTTTTTTTTTCTATTTAGATATATTGTCATGGCAGTGATTTAAATTCTTTGCACGAATATATTTGTGCCGATGTATTACCTCAAGATTTTGGAGGACCTTTACCACCGATTGACAATTCCGATTTTATTGCCACTTTATTGGAAAACGATGATGAATTTGATAAAAATACGAAATACGGTTATAAAACATCAACTGAAGTTGTCAAAGGCATTGAAACCTTTAATGGTGTTGTTGGTCATTACTACCGAAAACTTTGTGTCGATTAATTTAAGATTTTTTTTTTTTGTAGAAAAAAACGATCTATTTTAATATGTTATTTACCTTTGAATATACAAATTATATTGTTATAAAACATTATTTTACAACTTATGTTTTATTATTTGATGTTTAATTTAATATGAAAATTACTACAAGTCCCCAATGATCACTGGGAAATCGACGACATCCTTTAACTCGTTCTAAACCAATTAAACCAAAGTGTTGAGGGATAATTTTAGGTGGATTGGACCGAGCCATGTATAAACGATCAAAACGAAGACGAGGTTTAACCCGACCAGAAAATTGCAGATTATCATTTCGTGTCATGTCCCATGTGTAACGACATTCAGGTCGACTTCCACATGAAATCCATAAATCTTCTAATCGTGAAGGAATTCCTCCTGCATCTGCCAACTAAAATGAAATGGAGTGTAAATATACTTTACAATTTTTATTAATATATATTATTATTATTATTACCTCGTCATCTCTCAGATTAAAATCACCCCCCAAAATAACTGTTTCATTTTCTTCTTTATTTTCTAGGGCGTATTTAAATATCGTTTTCAATTGCTTTTTCCTTTCCTTGGCATGTTCCTTAGTACTTTCCAAATGTGATGTGATAAGTAATACAGAAGAATCGCCTATTTTTCCCTTTTAAAAGAAACATTTTATTTTTAATTTTTTCTTTCAGTGTTAATAGAAATACTTTGACAACGAGAAGATTTCGTCCCATTGCAGAAGTAGGAAAAGGAATGACTTGATAATCATCACAATTGATAGTTTTTTTCTTAGTAAGAATTAAGGTATAGTAGCCTTGGTCATTGCCTTGGTAAATTTGATAAGTTTGTTTTAAATGTTTTTCAATAATGGTCAATGTTTCGTTAGTTATTTCTTGTAAAAATACAACATCTGCTTGTTCCCTATAAATTTTTTTCATTATAACATTTATGAAAAGATAAATATATGCTACCCATTTACCCAATAATAGTCTGACACACAGATTCCGTTCTTTTGATCACTGTGTTTTCATTCAATCCATCAATATTCCAAGATATTAATTTTAGATTATGGGCATTCGCTACTTGTCTATAATAAATACTGTTTTTTCAAACGTAAAGACTGATAAAACGGATGAACGTACTCAACTTCTTTTACATCCTCATCATCACTTTCTGATTCTTTGTTATTACTTTCATCTTCGGTATCATCAGAAGACCGTTTGGTTTCAAAATATGCGGCAAGAGATGTCTGTCAAGAAAATATTTTAATGAAACATATTTGAAAACATAAGAAAATTTACTTGTAAGTCCCATTTTGTATCTTGCAAAAAAAATTGTGCGCAAGCTGTGTCCGTATTTGTAATGCCAGCAAATTCTTTACAAAGACGATCACAAGTTTTCCTATCAGGTATATCGTCTTCGTCGATATCACTCATTTTTCACGCTTTTAAAGGCGACTTGTGCGAAAATCTGGGTTACTACAAAAGGAGGAACAGGAACGGTGCTGAGGAATGGAGGAACGAAAAGCAGGAACGGAATGCAATCGTCCATTTACCGTAACCTACATCTTTTGATTTGAACCACATTTCACCAGTTCATGATCAGAGTGATTGAAAGAAATCAAATGCAAAGCCGCTTTTTTATTGCTAAATTTTAACCTGTGAAAGCAAAATCGAAAAATTTAAAATTTCTATATAATTAAAATTATATTTATTACGCAATCTCAAAAACCTTTAAAATTGCATTTCAACTGTTTTTAAAAACAGTTTAAAAATTTAAAGTCTGCAAGTAAAACTCAGATAACTGTAGATTGAAAGTGCGCCCTCTTGAATCAATTAGTACAACCAAAGTTGGGACTTAGAATTTTTTCCAGTCCTGAAACGAAGCCGATCAAGCCTGTGCTTCTCGTCAACATCCGAGCATGCGCGACCTTTGCCTTATGACCTGTGTTGTTGTTACAGCCTTATAGTGACGTAAATGAGAGGTTATGACGCATGCGTATACTGAAGTGGGCTTCCAGCTTTGATATGGCGACCCAGCTTCGAACAGGCGAAGTGTTCTCTTTGCGCATGCGTTAACTTCGAAGCAAAACCTTACTGGAAATTGTAAAAACGCGATCGTAAACAACCTTATTAGAAAATGAAAATTTAAACCAATCAAGAGAAGCAGAAGAAAGAAAATGTTAATTTTCTACAGGAAACTAGAAAAGGAGGAACAGGAACGGTGCTGAGGAATAAAAAAAATGTATAAAAAAAAATTATAATTCGTTCCTCCATTCCTCAGCACCGTTCCTATTCCTCCTTTTGTAGTAACCCCGAAAATCTCCGAATCCTAACGAAGTTGGGAAATCCCGAATCTCTGACCGAATCCCTGGTTTTCGGAATCCCGAATCCAACATTTTTCAAAAAAAATTTTATTGGTTTTATTTAACCTTTAATTACAGATAAGTAACGCTTCAAGTGAATTTAGAAGAAAATCGCACCCTATATTGATGTAATTGAATTAAAACAAGAAAAAAAGAGAGAGACTATATTATGCGCGAACGTGAATGGGCGCATTGCATCTTCAGTTTGTATTCGTGCGCCTAGTTAATATTAATTTCGAAACGTGATATATGTTTACAAATAGTATAGAAGATGACGTCATTTAAACGTGACTGTGTTTCCGGAAGTTAACCCGTGTATTACGATTGTGACCAATCACAAGTCCTGTAACTTTACTGGTTGAAGATGGCGAGTGTCCTTCGTGAGCTTAGCGAACTTGTGAAATGTAATTTAGAATTTTAAATAATTTTAATCCTAATAATACTAGTTTATTAAGAATGAATTCAATCCATTTCGTCGTTCATCCGCTGCCTGGGTCGGAAGACCAACTCAGCGATCGGTAAATGATCAAATCTTGACTGCATGTTAACAATGATTATTTTTTTTCGCAACGTGTTCATGCTAAATATGTGTTGAATTATTATTGGTTAAGGTTAAGAGAAGTAGCGGATAAAATCAATCGTTATGGGTATACCTCACCTCCGGCATTAACAACATTTAAAAATGCATTACTCAAGCAGTGTGTCGTCGGACCAAATCACATTGCATTTCTACTTGAGGTATTTCCCTATTTAAAATATTTCTCAATTATTTTATTTAAAAAATTATTAAATGTAGGATGGTCGTGTTTGTCGTCTTGGCTTTTCCATTATGTCTGAACGTTTAGATTTGAATAAGTCGGAACCAACCAAAACGTAAGAGATAATGCGCAACAAATGAATTTGATTTATTAAAAAGAACATAATTTGATTGACAGAAACGTTTTGGGCTGTAGAAGTAATGTGAAAGGAAACAGCAATTCTCAAGCAAATTCTCGACAACCGACTAGAACTAGAGGAAGAATAATGAGAACAGCTAGTAGAGGAAGAGGTTCAGGAGTAATTATGGGATCTCGACCTGTTGTTCCAGCCCCTTATGTACCAGAAGAATTAGTATCACAAGCCCAAGTAGTTCTTCAGGGAAAATCAAGAAATCTCATTATTAGAGAATTACAAAGAACGGTAAGACATTGAAAAATTAATGATTAATTATTTACTTATTGAAATTATTTTGTTTAGAATCTAGATGTCAATTCAGCAGTTAATAATCTGTTAAGTCGAGACGATGAAGAAGGCGAAGATGTAGATGAAAGTCAAGATTCTTACGTACCGGGAGGTGAGAAAATTAATTTTTATGTATAAAATATATTAATTTGTTGTTTTGCTATAACTTGAAAGCAGACGACTTAATTTCGTTGTTGGATGCGGGCATTCACGCGGATCATCCCAGTGTTATTATTGATGCAGATGCTATGTTTTCTGAAGATATGTTTGGTTACTCTAGTCTACGTAGTCGATCTGGTAGCAGAGGTCGTTCGGCAGGTAAGTTCATATTTTAGAGTAATAATTATTTATTACTATAAAATTTTTTAAAGGAGATAGAGAGCGTGAAGCTGATAGAGATAGGGATAGAGAAACTGTTTTTCGTTTTCGTGAACGTCAATATTCAGGTTCAAGACGATGGCTAGAAACCGCTCTGAGGGAAAGTACAGTTGCAGCTGCATCTTCCAGTACGGGCGAGAGAGACTGTTCAGATAATTCCAATCGAAAAAAGGATTCGCCACCTCAAACGCCAATAATATTAGCAGAAGAAGTGGAATACTGGCCTGATAAGAACCAACCTACTAAATTTGTATCGATTGCGGCTTTGCATTCTGAATTAATTGCAGTTAGTTCCACTGGCCAATTATATCAATGGAGGTGGGCAGATTCGGAAGGTTATCGACATCCTGAAGTATAAAAATTGCAATAATAATGATAATTTTTTATTAATTAATTTGCTTATTATTATTTCCAGATGCCAACTGTCCATCATCCTAAAACGGTTTCATTGGGTTTGCTCACTGAAAAAGTGAGCATGCTCTCTGCTTGTTCCATTCGAGCTACTGTATCTACAGAGTCCGGCAAAGTAAAGAATAAATGAAGAGTTTATTTTGAGATGTTTAATCTTTTAACTTTTTTAGATTGCTACTTGGTTGGATGAGACACTGGCTCAGGTGTCATCAAAATTAGAACATCCAGCTCAGGCTTACCCTGAATTTCAAACTGACAAAATTGTGTCATTGCATGTGTGCTCTCTCTATTCTTGTGTTCGACTTGAATCAGGAGCGTTGTATTGGTGGTAGGTGTAGAACAAAACTTGGAGAGAATTTTATTTAATGTTATTAATTTTAGGGGCGTTTTACCTTACACACAAAGAAAAAAGTTGTGGGAAAAATCGCGTGCCAAAGCTAAAAAACAAAGACCGAACACGACCTCGGGAGATATTGTAACAGGATCTCAGGTAAGTTATGAAGAATGAGAATTTATAAAGGTTTTATTTAAAATTTATTATAATAGGTCTGCATGCGTAACAGCCCAATGTATCATCCTGGGGCCATAGGTTTTACTACTGCTGGAGGTATACCAAAAGTTGGTCAATTAATGAGTTCTGCTTGGAATTTGACGGACACGTGCCGTTTTAAAATATTGCCGCCTCTATCTATAGTGCAGTAAGTTGAAATTTATTAGTTTTGTGATAAAGATTGAAGGAATCAAATATTTTTATAGGGAAAAGAGAAATGAATTAAAATTAGATTCGAAAACTACAGAACAAAAGTCAGATAAAACTGACATGCCACCACCACCATCTCCAGCTTCTTCGACATGCAGTGATACAGGGTCAATCACAAGTCCTGCTTCTCACAGTATTTTTCAATTGCTTAATTGTTTAAATTTACAAATTGATATAAAAATTGTTTTACTCAGAACGTCATAAGAAACAAACAATTCCATTGAAGGAAGAAATAGAGAAAAAAGATGAAGAAGATTGGCCTTTGCATAGTGTGATATTTGTAGAAGATGTGCGTAACATTCCTTTAGGCAAAGTCCTTAAAGTGGATGGATCTTTTGCGGCTGTGAGATTTAGTTCTAAAGATTGTGCTTCTACATCTTCGGCAACAAATGAAGATATTACAGTACTGCTTCAAGATTGCCGTTTACTTAGGAAAGATGAATTACAAGTAAATGTTTAGAAATTTTTTTTTTCTTCTTAAAATTGACAATTATCAAATGATTAGATTGTCAAGTCTGGAAGCTTACCTAGAGTTCCTGATTGTTTTCAAAAAGTCCCTAAGAGAGTCTCCATTGCTGATACTGGACAATTATTTGCAATTACTGTTAATGGAACGGGTACGTATAATAATATTCTCCCATAAAATCAATCATATATTTAATTAACATTTTCAATAAATAGGAATTCACGCTATTGTTAAAAATAATTCAAAACTGAGTTATGTTGTGTACAATCTGAGTTGCGGTAAAATTGAACAAGATAGCATTTTCCCAACTGATATCAATTCCTTCGTTGGACTCAAAGCTAATAATGTTGTCCTAACAACTTTTGGAGAGGTGATATGAAAAATTTTGTTTTGAAAGATGACGAGTGATAATTTTAAAATCTTTAAATAGCAAAATGAAGCAATTACACTTTTGCATGATGGAAACAGCACATTGTATCCATTAGGAAAGGATTGTGCGGACAGTATACGCGATCCAATTTGGCTCGATTTGCCACCTGCAAAGTGTATTGGTTTAGGTATTCACACATTACCAACACAAAATGTTAATCAAAAGAATAAAGTGGCTATTATTGTCTTAACACTTGAGGTAAGATTTAGCAAAATCTATTTGGCATGGATTTGCGTTTTTTAAAATATATATATTTGTTTTATAAAAGCATCAAACCTTAATGCCGCGAATTTTACGATGTGACGTGGATGGTATAAAAACAGTTCTTGGATCAATGGAACAAGACCCGAGTAATACTGGACTAAATTATCAATCAATTAGGATATATAACCATAGTTTGTCCTTTGCAGAATCAGCCGCAAATCAGGCATCGTTGCAACGAATTTTGTTAGAACGTTGCGATGGAAATCGTAATATTTTACACGCATGCGTGTCAATGTGTGTGCCCACGTCCAATAAAGAATGTGATAATGGGGGTAACAAAAATATGAGATTAACTTTACTCTTATACCGATCTAATATGAGACATTAATGTAGATACAAGTACAAGTAATAACAACGGTTTAGATTCAATCGATGCCCTTACAAACGTGATGAACTCGTCCGGTTCCAATATGACTGCAAGAAGGTAAAAATTTAAAAAAATATTGTACGAAAAACTGATTTTATACATTCGAGTAGTTTGCGGGAAATGATGCGTCGTGCCGCCACAGCTGCTCGTACATCTTCCATGGCTGGGGCAGAAGGCAGAGAGTCAGATAGAGATTCAGACGTGGCAATTCCAACTTTATCTTGGCCTCCAGAACCAGCAGATCAACATTCAGGTATTTCCACTATTGAGGTCATTTGCTGTTTTTAAGTAGTACTAAATGTGCTTAAATTAAAATTTGTGAGCAACGCAAAAATAAGGTATCTATAGTAAATTGATTCGTATTTTTTTTTTTTTTTTTTTTTTTTGTTTACGATTGGGTAACCTACAATTTGCTTGTTGATGGAAAATAATTTAAGAAACTTTGAAACTCTGTGTTTAATTGCATGCTTCGTATTTGACAGGAGACGAGGATAGTATGATTGGCCCATCAACCTGCAGTCTCGCCTCGGCCAAAGCAACCACTGGTGGACTCTCAGGTGTTTGAAGCTGTGATTTCAATTGGGAATTGTGACATTTAGTTCTTATTTATTTTATTTTTTTTTAATGAAGGCAAAATTTCTACATACTTTTATATAGTTGTTGGAAAAAAAAAAGCAGTGGACAGAAAAAAACGTTTATTTCTTTTTTCCATCTTCAATCATTATAGTTGTTTTGTTTGGGGTTACTTGAGATGGTTTAAATTATTTTAAACTCAATTATGAGAATTTAATTACTTGTATTTAAATGTTCCTCCATTTGCGTTGTTGATAATGCATAGATTTTAGCTTTTTTTTTTTAAATTCTTATAACAATTTATTTATTTATTGATTTAGGATCGCTGTCATCGCTGAGCTCATTTACATCTGGTCATTCCGTTCCTCCTGCTAACTTGGATCCGACGGAACGCCGTGTAAATGCCATGAATAGTTTAAAATTGTTGTTGGACAGTCCTCTTCTTGCGTCACATCTGAAGGAATTACTTACAGCCAGGTATAAAATAGTTTTAACTTGATCTATCTCTTTACTCATTGTTTTTTGTTAATCAGAGATGCCCAAGGTTGTACGCCATTCATGGCTGCTGTGGCTGGACGAGCTTATCCTGCAGCTTTAATTCTTTTGGACACAATACAAAATGTTTCTCGAGATGTGAGCTGTGCCGGTGGAGAAAATGAGACGCATAAACGTTTGCTGTTATCCATGTTGTATCCACGTGGGTCAACAGCTGATGATTCTCCGTTGTACGTTGTATGTTGCAATGACACGTGCAGCTTTACTTGGACCGGCGCTGAACATATCAATCAAGTATAACACTGTTATTTATTTGCAATTAAATTCTATGAACTTAAACAATTTTCTTCAGGATATATTTGAATGTCGTACATGTGGCCTTACGGGATCTCTTTGCTGTTGCACTGAGTGTGCACGAGTTTGTCACAAAGGACACGATTGCAAACTCAAACGAACATCACCCACAGCTTATTGTGATTGCTGGGAAAAATGTAGATGTAAAGCTTTGATATCTGGACAACAAAGTGCTCGATATGAACTTCTCAATCGACTCATAACTGAAACTGATTTAGTAACACTTCCCAATAGCAGGTTTGAATTATTTTTTTTGTGCTATTGTACGTTTATGTATGATAACACTTTTTATCCCTTTCAGAGTAGAGAACATTCTCCTATTTTTAGTGCAAACGGTAGGGAGGCAATTAGTAGAACAGCGCCAATATCGACCCAATCGTCCACGTAGTACAACTGGATCTAGGAAAACTCCGGTGTCTGATTTAGGCACTTTGATTTCTTATGTCAAAGTCAAAGACGGTAAATAATTTGAATTGATTAGTGAATAGAATTAATTTTTGCAAAATATACAGAAGCTGACATGCCAGAACACGATCTGGAACCTCCTCGATTCAGTCGACGAGCATTAGAACGACTCTTGAATGATTGGAACGCTGTAAAAGCTATGATTATGTCTGGTTGGAAAGATAGTAAAGGCGGTGTGGGTATACAACATTTCTACGAAGATCAAGCGTATCTTAATAGTCAAAGTGGCACGGCTCTTCTAGACAAGTTTACTCACTGTCTTCTTATTAAGTGTAGTGTTGAGGTTAAATGAATTTTATATGCACAAAAGAACATTATTTTGATATTGATTTTGTTTTACAGATGCTCGACGCTTTGCTTACTACATTGATTAGAGAAATACAAGCTGAAACGACGACTGGAAAAGCTGAAGCTAAGTTGGTCGCCAGCCGTTTCGTTCGCTCGGTAGCTAGAATATTTGTCATTATTAACGTTGAAATGGCACCTAGCACAAGCAAAAAGAAAAGGTTCTATTGTAATTTGATTTTTTGTTTGTAGAATATAACTAATATTTGATTATTTCAGTAACAACAATTTCTCGCAACCTCAGTTGAAATGTAAGCGAGTATTTCAGGCTTTGGTAAACATTGCGATCGAAGAACTTTGTGAAATTGCCGACTCGCTTTTAGCTCCTGTTAGGTTGGGCGTAGCTCGACCTACAGCTCCTTTTACTCTAGTTGGATCGAGCATTGATGCAGTTCACGTGAGTATAGAATTATGATAACGTTTGCATTTTATAAATTGTTGCGTGGTTTTTAGGGAAGCGAAGAATTATTTGCTGTGGATCCTTTGTTATCTCACATGTCATCAAGTGAAATCAATGCCAGTACATCTAGTGCACGTTCTGATTTTGTTGCCGATGTGCAACGTATTAGTGCGCGAAATAGTGCAGTTGATGGTCCTCACGAAAGAGAAGATGAAGATCCAGAAGTTGAAGTGGTCGAAGGAATTGTTGAAGATCATGAAGAAAGTGAAAGGGATGATCGCACCGAGCAATCAGAACATGATAATGTTCCACCGGAGCAAGATGACGAAGGTAAGTGGTAACTACCGTCAATGTTATAAATTTATTATGTTTGGTTTAGGTGGCAATGAAAGTGATATGGAATTAGATCTTTTGGCTGAAAGTGAAAGCGATAGCGATAGTAATCACAGCAACCCCGATAATGCGAGTGCACAAAGAAGTGCAGCAACCGGAGCCACAGCCGGATCAGATGCAGGTTGGATTATTATTATTATTCTTTGTCTTAATTTTTTTTTTAATATTTCTTTTATTTACTATAGGAGTTGCAAGCTTGGCTTACTTTTCTGAAGACAATTCTGCTGATTCTTCCAATCAAGAAGAGGAGGATGATGAAAGTGAAGCTGCTGAAACAGACGAACCGGATACAGAGGAACTGGCGTTTCTTGATGAACAGTTGGAACGACGTAGTACTAATACAAATCACGGACCAAGGACAAACCTTGCTCCTCAAGCCATGCAATGGGCACTGCGTCAAAGGGATTCTGCATTAAGAACAACTTCAGCAGCAACACCCGTGGGAAATTCTACTGGTAAGAAATGAAAAAGGAATATAAAATATATAAACAATTGAAATTGGGGGAACTTTTGATCAACAGGTTCGAGCGGTCTAATTTATATTGATCCATCTTCACTACGTCGCACCACCACTGCTAGTGCTAATATAGCAGCTGCAGCCGCTGCTCAAGAACCGGTTACAATGGCGACAACTGCAAGTTGTTTGGCTCGTGCTTTTGGCATAGTCATTCGCCAAATTGCCGATTTGCTGACCATGTTACAGGATTATCATGCATTAGCACCTCCATTACCACGTATCTTAGATATATCTTACCAAGAAACGATCAATTTACAAGTTTGAATTTTTTTAAATTATTTTTCATTCTCATTTTATAACTTGTCGTTTGGTTTAGCTCTATTTGGAATACCGACTTAAACCTACTTGGGATTGGTTGCTAACGGTCATGGATTCAACCGAAGCACAATTGCGTTTCGGTACTGCTCTGAGTAACGCTTCAGATCCTTCTCATCCGGCTCATCCGTTGCATGTGCAACACGTACGCAATGTACGCGAAAGAGGACGAGACAATCAAAATCAACTTTTGGATAATCGTCGCAGAAGTAGAATAACGTCTCCAGGTGCAGATAGTTCTTCAGCGAGAAGAGATTTTCTCTCATATTGCTTATCATTAATGCGAGCTCATAACAATGAGCATTCCGATTCGTTACCTATTATCGATATATCAGCGTTAAAACACATCGCATACGTTTTAGATGCTCTTATTTATTACATGCGATCAGGAACAGACGTTAATGACTCTGATGTTCTTAGAGAATCTTTGGATCCGTGGACTGATCAAGTAACAATTTAAAAAAAAAAATTTATTGTAAGTGCAGAAAATAAAAGAATTTTTAATTTCAGGATGAAAATGAGAATGAAGATCAAGATGAAGATGTGAATCATAGTGTTGCAATGGAAACAGACAGTATGGATGAAGAATCGCATGTCAGCATTTCAACAAACAAAGGGCGAAAACATCCATTTTTTCAACGTTCTGATTCCACATTGTTCATTGGATGTCCTCCTTTAGACCCTTTTAGTCAATCCATCTCAGATTCGTTGCCTTTGGCCGATCAACCTCAACTTCTTCAACCAAATGCTCGTAGGGAAGAGTTATTTGGCATTCCCAAACAACCAGTTGCGGTTCAACCCACAGGTAGTTACTATATTTAAAATTAAAATTAAAATTAATTTTAAATTATGTAAAATTTCATTTATTTAATTTAAAGAGCAAACTTCAAATTCATCTTGCAATCCGTTAGATGCAGTGCCAACTCGTTTGGGATTATCTGTGCGTACAACTGACGTGCCTGCATCATTATCTACGGGCCAGTTGCCTCTTGTTATGGTTGATTCATTAGCAATTCACTTGAAACCAGCTCAAGTTGTTCCTTCAAATCATCAAATGGACAACATTGTAGATCGCGATACCGATTCTATTAGCAAATGTGATACGCCATTAAATTTACAACAACCTAGTACATCTAATACTACCGCCTTAGACCTTTTACGGGATCGTAATGCTAATCAGAATTTCACGCCTGTCAGATTGTTTAAAAATACAACACCAAATGTTCGCTTTAATCAAGATGATGTGACCGACATGACAAAAAAACCTGAAGTTGCTACCTCTGAAATTCATAGAGCGCCCATCATTATCTCTCCAAACAAACGTCTTGCTAATCATCCGAGTGGTCAACCACCACCCGCTAAAGCCAGTGTAATTGTACTGGCCGGCTCTGTGCAGGCACAAGCAGCCATTCACAGTGTGGTAATAACAAATGATAATTGGGTCTTTTTTTCTTTTCTAATAACAAATCTTTAATAGCCACAAGAAGTTGTGACCGATTGTACATCATGTATTGCCGGTCCATCAAAACCAAGTCAAGACGTTGCTATGGAGGATGAAGTGAAACAAGAATCAGTTGAAGTTACGATTGATACAGTGTCAAATGATCCCGCTGTAAATAATGAAAACGTTTCAGCTAATGTTACTGTAGAGACGTCGAAAGGTTTGCCACAATCCTCTGAATCTACAAATAAGTAAGACACACAATTTTCAATTTCTCTTCAAAATTAATTAATGTAATATTTTTGTTTCACGTAGACCTCACAGCATAATAGGCCAATTGGTTTCTCACGACATTCTTTTAGGAAGGTGGCGACTCACTTTGGATCTATTTGGACACGTTTTTGTAGATGATGTTGGCGCAGAACCAGGATCTATTATATCTGAGCTGGGAGGATTCCCTGTTAAAGAAGCTCGATTTCGCCGAGAGATGGAAAAATTACGTAATTCTCAACAGAGAGATCTTGTTTTAACAAGAGTGAGTTCGTATACATAACACATATATATATATATATTTCTTTTATTAATGAACTTAAAAAAATTGTAGTTTGAACGCGAAAGGAATACGTTGATTCAGCAGACATTTAAAGAGCTGAACACGCAGTACAATAATTATCACAGACGAACTAGCACAACTGGACCACCACTAACAGTTAACAGAGTTAAAGTCACATTTAAAGATGAACCTGGTGAAGGAAGTGGAGTAGCCCGAACATTTTATACAGCTATAGCCGAAGTATTGGCAATTATTTTTATAAATGATTATTCTCTTTTTCAATACCATTATCTCTCTTTTTAGGCACTGCTGTCAGCTGAAAAGTTGCCTAATCTTGAAGGATGCCAAGTTGGAACAAAGTCTATGCAGTATAGTGAGTATAGAAGAGTAGTAGCAAATGGAAGTTTTTTTTGTTTTGACCTAAATCTTTGTTTATTCAGATTTAATTCAAAGGCTGAGAACTCGTGAGCGTGAACGAGAGCAACAACGGCGGGCTGCTCAAGGACAACGTAGCCGTGACCGTGAAGGCAGACGAAGTTTATCGTATGACGCTCGACCCTTTTCAATGTCATCCGAAGGAGGTAGCAGCCAAGGAAACGAACATCTCAGTCCAAATCGACAACAATTAGGGGAGAGGCTTTACCCAATGGTGCAAGCACTTCGGCCCGTAAGAAAACCAGAAGATGTCCGTAAATATAAAACAAGTTCTTTTGGTATTTCCACCAAATTTTGCTAATTCTTACCGAGTAATTTTTTTTTTAAATTTTTTCCCGACAAAATTTGGTGGCAAAACCTAAAAGAAACTTGGGTTATATTTGTATTACCAAGAAAGTTTGCTTTAATAATAAGAATAATTTCTATTTAGTTTTATTTTTACTAATCATTATCTTTCAGAGCTTGGCCAGCAAGATTACCGGAATGTTATTAGAACTGTCTCCTGCGCAGTTATTGTTATTGCTAGCAAATCAGGAATCTTTACGCCAAAGAGTGGATGAAGCTGTTGATATAATTCTGTCACATGGGCGGTACGAGTTTAAACCATGTTAATTTTAAATTTTAAATGAAAAATAAATTAATTTTGTTTGCAGTGAATATTCGACTGATGTTCTCTTGGATTTAGATATGTTTAATTTGTCGGACAAAATGAAAAAAAGCAATTCTTTAGGTCGTAGAAGTGAAGACGAAGATGATTTAGAAGATTGTGCACCTTTGTTTTATCAACCAGGGAAAAGAGGATTTTATAGTGTCCGATCGGGCAAAAACACTCCAGAAAGACTTAATGCTTTTAGGAATGTTGGAAGGTATAACACATTTTTTATTTTTATAAGATTTATTTTATTAACTAAAATGGTTTTATTTTATATAAAGAATAATTGGATTATGCTTACTCCAAAACGAGTTATGTCCAATATTTTTGAACCGTCACGTAATTAAATTTATTCTTGGACGACCAATTCGTTGGCACGATTTAGCGTTTTTTGATCCCGTCATGTATGAAAGTTTGCGTCAGTTAGTACTGGATGCAGAAACCAAAGACTCGTCGACGCTTTTCTCGGCATTAGATCTCACGTTCAGCATTGACTTGTGCACAGAAGAGGTTTGTTTCTATCGTTCACTTAATTACAAAATCGTTTCTAAATTAATTTGAATTTGTAGGGTGGTGATACGGTGGAATTGATGCCAAATGGGCGGAATATAGAAATGACTGCTCAAAATGTTTATGAATATGTAAGGCGATATGCCGAATACCGAATGATAAAAGCACAAGAAAAAGCTCTAGAGGTAAAATTTGTTACCATAAAATATGATCAAGTGTATAATAACTTGTTTTTATTGACAGGCTCTTCGTACAGGTGTGTTAGATGTTCTTCCGAGTTCGGCTTTAGAGGGATTAACGGCTGAAGATTTTCGATTATTACTCAATGGAGTTGGCGAAGTGAATGTACAAACACTTATTCAGTACACATCGTTTAACGACGAAAGTGGTGCGATTTTTAAGTTGAACTAAATCGTATTATTATAGCATTGCATTTTGTTTGTTTTTTTTAAACAGGTGAAGGTGGTGACAAATTGCTCAAGTTCAAACGTTGGTTTTGGTCGAGTGTAGAGAAAATGAATAATCAAGAGAAACAAGATTTGGTTAGTAAATTGTTAGTGTTTGGATTTTTAAAACTATATTCGGTTATATAGGTGTACTTTTGGACGGGCAGTTCAGCATTGCCGGCAAGTGAAGAAGGTTTTCAGCCTATGCCAAGCATCACGATCCGCCCGGCTGATGATCAGCATTTGCCCACGGCAAATACGTGCATTTCACGTCTTTACATCCCTCTATATTCATCTAAAGCCATTCTTAAAAACAAATTATTACTCGCCATAAAGACGAAAAATTTTGGTTTTGTTTGAGATGATAAAAAGAAAAATGACTGCCAGATTGAGGATGCGAAAAACAGTAAATATAAGATAAATAACCAATCTGAAAGTCATTTGTTTTTTGTTTGTAATTTCTTTATTGTTTAAATTACTCGGACAAACCTAGGCGATATTTGTATCTTATTTCATCCGTCACATTAAATAAAGTTTTGTTTTTTTTGTATTATGCAACTTGGTGAATAAAGCGACCAATATGTGTGACTCATTTTGTAGTTTGTTTCCCAACATGCCCTTTGGCTTGACAGAAGAAACTAATCGAGCAATGCCAATAACTGAAAATGGCGACTCGGGGATGTCGGGAGTAGAAGTAAATAGCTATGGCACACGTTGTCCCGTCATGAGGCCATTAAGTTGGAGGTTGACACGCGGTGGACGTTATGTGCAGGAAACGTAGATGTTCCGATGCAGGCGAAAAAGCGCTATCTGGTCGTGCTCATGAGTTGTGCTTTTCTGCTTTTCTCGTATTATGGAGGAGTTCGGCTAAAACAAGATGGCGACAAACGAAAGAAAGTGGTACAAGTGACACATAAGAGACGTTTTTTTCTAGATGACGATGATTTCAAATATGATGAAGATTTGTCTTTATCTCCAATGCAAAGGCGATTACATTATAACGGTGATTGTCGAATGGAAACTTGTTTTGATTCTTCTCTGTGCCGCAAACATTTCAAAGTATATGTTTATCCAGTGATAGATAAAGTTTCACCAGCTTATCATAAATTATTGAGTGCCATTCAAGAATCGAGATATTATACAACAGATATATCGCAAGCTTGCTTATTTGTCCTTGCATTAGATACTTTAGATCGTGATACGTTAAGTCAAGATTATGTGAAAAACATGGCTGGTAAATTAAACAAATTAGGTGCGCAATGGAATAATGGGCGAAACCACGTAATATTTAACCTATATTCGGGTACATGGCCCGATTATAATGAGACTGAATTAGGATTTGATGCAGGACAAGCAATAGTAGCTAAAGCTAGTGCATCACTTGCCCATTTCCGTCCCAATTTTGATGTTTCCTTACCATTATTTCCTAAAAATCATGCAGCCAGAGGTGGTGATCGTGGTCATGTGCAGGCAAATCATTATCCTGTAACGAATAAATTTACTCTGGCATTTAAAGGAAAACGTTATGTTTATGGAATTGGATCTGAAACAAGAAATGCTCTTCATCATTTACATAATGGACGTGATATGGTTTTAGTCACTACATGTAAACATGGAAAAAGTTGGAAAGATATGAAAGATGATCGTTGTGAAAAAGACAACGCTCAATATGACAAGTAACAAATTTTTAAAAATAATTATCATTATTATATATAATATAACTTTTTTTTCTTTTTAAGGTATGATTATCAAATTCTATTACACAATGCCACCTTCTGTTTAGTACCAAGAGGACGTCGTTTAGGATCGTTTCGTTTCTTAGAAGCTCTTCAAGCTGGTTGTATTCCAGTTTTGTTAAGCAATGGCTGGGAACTTCCTTTTGCTGAAGTCATTGATTGGAGTGAAGCTGCAGTTTGGGCTGATGAACGACTTTTGCTTCAGGTTATTTTTCAATGGAATAATTATAATAAAGAAAAAAAAGAAAATGAATTTTTTAATTTGATTTTTAGGTTCCCGATGTAATTCGTTCAATATCAGCCACGAGCATTCATAAAATGCATCAACAAACTCAAGTGTTATGGGATCAATATTTTTCATCCATAGAAAAAATTGTTCTCTCTACTTTGGAGATTATTCGTGGGCGAGTACAGAGGCCAAAAATACCAACATCTTTCGTATGGAATACTCAACCGGGAGTGTTAGCTACATTGCCACAGTTCTCGGATCTTCTACGTGATTACCCATTTTATTATTTTAAACCGCAATCGAATTTCACAGCTGTCATATACGCAACTAGTCCCAGTCTAATACCGACCAGCCCACTCTTTAAACTCGTACGCAATGTAGCTAAATCGCAATTTGTGACTAAAGTAATTGGATTTATATATATCTGGTTAAAAATAGAAATAAAACTGTTGTAATTCTTAATAGATTGTAATTATATGGACAAATGATCGGCCTCCACCAGCTACTGGTAAATGGCCGGCTACAACGGTTCCCATCAATATAATTCAACCTGAACAAAAGGTAATAAACATTTTACGATATATTTTCAAATTGATATATTTGGTTTTATAATTTAGACAATCAGTGCCCGGTTTCTTCCGCATTCGCTCATTCAAACGGATGCCGTTCTCAGTTTGGATGAAGATGCTATTCTTAACACAGATGAGGTTACATATAAAAATATATATATAGTTATATTATAAAATAAAACTGAATCTATTATCTATTTTGCAATAGGTTGACTTTGCGTTTTTAGTGTGGCAGTCATTTCCGCAACGAATTGTTGGTTATCCAGCCCGTTCTCATTTTTGGGATGACAGCAAAAGTTGTTGGGGTTACACGTCCAAATGGACCAACGATTTCTCCATCGTATTAACTGGCGCCGCCTTTTATCACAGGTACAAAAAAAAAAATAATTTTAACACGACAATTTGTATTTAACTAACTTAACCATTTAATAGATATTACAATTACTTGTATACTTATGCGCTCAATGCTCTTCTTCATAAAACGGTGGATCAGTCGCAGAACTGCGAAGATATACTCATGAATTTTTTAGTGAGCCACGTGACTAAACTGCCACCGATCAAAGTGACACAACGAAAGCAATATAAAGAAAGTATGTTACCCGGCAGCAAATCGTTTCCTACACCGTGGAACGATCCGGATCATTTTGTGCAACGACAAACTTGTATTAATACATTTGCCTCCATTTTTGGCTATATGCCTCTTATCAGATCGAATGTACGGTTCGATCCTGTATTATTCAAAGATCCCGTGTCAAATATGCGAAAAAAATATCGCAAACTTGAATTGGTTGGTGGTGGAGGTTAAATAAGAGTTAAGAGTTGTGGTCTTCCCCACATAAATGATGTGCTCAAAATGAACCTCGCGTCATCCATCGAAGGAATAAGTCAACATATCCGATGTGATGCGCCCACCATGGATGCCTTTTCCCCTTTTTTCAGTCTGGGCGTTCGTATCGAGACAGTTCCACAGCAATAAAAAAAAAAATCTCTTCTCGTTTTCTTTTGTTTTCTGTCTATGCACTCACACGTCTTTTTCCAGTTTAGTTTTTTTTGCTCAATATCTTTTCAGTTTTTTTTCTAAATTTCAGTTCATGTTGGCAGTCTATATTGAATGTAAATGTGTAATTGTATTTATATGTATTTATTGGTTCAAATGCTTATGATGATGATGAGGCACTATTTGGAACCAAAGTTTCAAATAGTAGTAAGTAACCTTGACCACTCGTATTGAGTTGTCACATATCAAATTAATCAAAAAAAGATATTTGCCATTTTATTTGCTGACTAACCCTGTCCTGCAATATGAGTAGTACCAGTTGTGTTGGTGCAATTTTACAGAGCCTATACCCTGTTAAGATTTTATGTGTTGATACTGTTATAATTCTCGCTACTTTTATCTTTTTAAGTTTTCTTACGTGCCAAAGCATTCGTGCTCACCTTTTTTTGTTTTATTGTAGGTGCTATTCTTAAATGGTTTTTTTTTTAATGACGATATTTTTTTATTATCGTTGGTTTTGTCATTTATTGTGCCAAAGTCAGAAAGAATTTGTTTTCAAATGCTTGAAGATAAAAAAGTTATTTCATGTTATATACATGCAGCTGATAATTTTTTTTAAAATTAATATTGTTTTCAGGACAGCTTTGTATTATATCATCTTTATGATTCCTCTCAAAGTCATTCCAAATTTGTATATTGAATGAATGGTTATTTTTTAAGAGCAACAGATCAGTTACATTTTAATTCTCTCAGTAATCAAATGTCACAATTATGTAGAGAGAAAAGAAAATGGTACGAGTAATGTCTATATGCGACGTTAAATTTCGGCCAAGTTTTTAAAAGTTTAAATGAAAATAATTGTTAAAAGAAAGTTATAAATTAACATTATTTATTTTGCAGTAACACAAGCGTCGCACTGCCCAAAAATTAAGCAAAAATGCAAAAATGTTCGTAAACTTGACTTTTAATTCGTTTAGTCCATTTTCAATTGACTGCAGTTAATCCCTGTTACCTGATTATTAAAGAATGAATTAACTGGTTCAATTCAGTGATTATTCTTTTCTATTTCGTGTACAAATTTTATCACTTTCGACTCTTTTTACAAGATTTATTACTGTCGTCGGTAGCTTTTCGTTTGCTTTTGGACTTGAAAACAATCATAGCATCTTTACCGTCATCCTCTTCTTCTTCTTCTTCAGGTTCACTTTCTAAAAATTCATTCGTTTCTTCATTGTAACTTTGTTTTTTGTTTTTTATTGCAGACGTAATGGAGTATGGAGTAAGATGATGACAATTATTGTAAGCTCTAGTAAACGCAGCTTTTACCTACAAGTGAAATCATCATTAATATATAATTTCCTTTAATTTAAATTTATTTTTCAGAACCTTCGGGGGAATGCTCTTTAGAAGATCCTGTTGTCCAGGCCAAGAACTTAATTCTACAACATTATCCCAATCTTCTCGAAGTAAATCGTACGCTTCCATCACACTAACGGCGGTGGGAACACCTGAAGAGTCTGCAGTTCGTAATGGATTCGCAATTGAATCGCGAATTGAATAAATGTAATACAAATTTATATCGGTTTTGTTCCCTGAAAACCTGTCCAAAAAAAAAAATTTAAATAAACTTTTTGAGCGAATAAAGTGCAAATGAGGAAAACCTCAAACGCATGTGCAAAGCCAGTTCTTGCGCTAGCCGGTCAAATTTGGTACGATGAGAATTTTTTCCAAGCCATGACGGAAACGAAACGTTGTACGACGGTTTACATTTGAGTAAGTCGCCAGGAATTACGCTCGAAAATATTGCCTAGTATAAAAATAAGTAAGTATATTATTTATTTTATAATAAATACATTATTATTTGACAATTTACCTGAACAGGAAGCAAACTCCAATTATTTGAACTTCGTATGGATTTTTCAACTAAATCTCCGTCACAAATACTGTCAGCTGAGCGACTCAGAAGTTTCAACTGCTTCCACTTGTTGTTTCTACATTTTCAAGGTCAAGTTTAGTAAGATGTCATGTATTTTAACGTTTTTGTACTAACTGCGTCGATTCTGGTTTCATGTTAATGTAATTCTCCTGAACGAATAGTGGACTTATAGAATAATCGTAGAAGAAAAGTTCACTTTTATCGTGAATGCTCATCGATTTGTGAGCTTCAGCATCAAATGCTTTTCTACACGCATCAAACGGACTCTGTAAAAAATATGTAAGTTATTCGTAATAGTATAGTACAGTATTTTTTAATTACCAGTTTAATATGTTTTTGTGATTTCTGGGCTTCTGTCTGAGCTTCTTTAGCAGTAAGAGATTTATTTTTAACCGACCACAAAGATAAATGATGAATTGTCTAGAATGAATTAACGTTAAAAGTAAATTGACACCAACTTTCGATAGTACCTGTCGAATATCCTGTTGAGCTGCAACTATTATTTCCTGTAAAGCTTGCGGATTGATTTTTACATTTTCTTTAAAGCAAATACTCATCAAGGCACCCTAGTAATTATTAACAACTGTTTACTTTCTCTTATATATTGTTTGAATTACTCACTTTTATTTGTTCTACTCGTGGACGTTGAAATCTTAAATCGAAACAGTAATTGCTCAAAGATCGTATTTTAGGATGTTGCCGATCGTTGCATAAGCAAATGATTGGCACTTTACTTGCTTTTATTAATTTTATTAATTCCTAGTAACAAAATTAATTAGTTGCAAACTAAATACGAATACAACAATTGTCATACTTGTACACCACCCCTGTCTTCATTGCCTGCCATACCATCAACTTCATCCATAATAAGACAGTGACGACAAGTACTTGCCATAGTTGCTGTAAATGATATCATAAGTTAAATTTAGATCATCAAAAGTATGTAAAGAACACGTTTTTACCAGTCAAAGCTCGGTTTCCTAATAATTGACTCGCAATTTCTTCGAGGCTACGTTTCGAACGAGTATCCGATGCATTTAATTCGACACAAGCAAAACCTGCCTCCTGAAAATATGATAATACATATATTAGATAAATTGTCAATTCCCCTCTCTTTGTTAAACCAATTCACCTCACAAACTAGTTTTGCGCTCGTTGTTTTACCCACCCCAGGGGGGCCCGAAAGCAAAGCTGCCTTAAACGCTGTTCCGTCATCTGACCAACGACCTAATAAACAAAAATATCTACATATATCGTTTCATTTCAGTATGGAAATGAATGTAATTACACACTTGGAGGTGGTTTTTTCTTTTTCAACCCATCGTTGTTTTTGTGCCAGTCTTGTAACCATTTTAACAACTTTTTTATGTTACTTTTCTCCCCTTGTTGTCCGATGATTTGTTTCATACTTGTTGGCTTATATTTTTCTACCCACAGTAAAGATTGAGTATCATTTTTTACCATTTGGCTTTTCTCTTTCAACGCCGTTAACTAATGCATGTCAAATACAACAAAAATTCAGGGACAACACCCTATGTCATCTACACGATATACCTTTGTCTCCTTTGATTTCGATGCGCTAACGGACGGTTGAGGGAATTCCAACTTATGACTCGCATTACTCTTTTTACGTTCAATAGCGTTCGGTTTTATTTTGCTACTACACGGACTTGGACTTGTACGTTTAATTCCTTTACGGGTTTTTATCAACTCAAGAAGTCCATTTTCATCGATTTGTTTTGTTCCCAACTTTTTAGCCTGAATCAATTTAAATTATTTCAATTATTAGGTCAATGTAAAAGTTTGAATCAAATTATACCTTTTCTAATTTACTCGGACCTGCGTCACATCCCACAACCATAAAACTCGTATTTTTACTAATAGATTGTGTAACTTTGCCGCCATATTTCTTAACAAGTTCAGCAGCTTCATCTCGCTCAAGACTATCGAGAACGCCCGTTATTACAAATGTAAGTCTAGCTAAGCAATTTTCTTCTCCCTAAAATGAAATAACAATGTAACAACAACAGATGCATAAATAAATTGGACAGACCTCGGGAATTAATTTAGAACCAGGAGCTCGTGGTCCAGGACGATTTAGATATTCCCGGTACTTGGATGCTGAATTTTTTCTTTCCTCTGATTTTTCAAGGTCCGAGCTTGAACTTTTCTGCAAAAATCAACCAGGTATAAATAATATTATTTCAATTATTTAAAAAAAAAATGAATACTTTTTTCGGTGTAGGTGTTTTAACAACTGCTTGCGACGAATGAATTTTGTCTTTCTTTTCTGATTCCGTCTTGTCATTATCAGCTATTCGCTTCAAACACTATTATTAATTGGTAATTTTTATTAAAAATAAACATTGTTTATCACGTATATTATGTGATTTACTTCTTCTTCAATTTTATCTATCTGTTTTAGCGTTTCTTCAAAATCACTGTCATCGGGAAAATCTTCGAGCCAATTGTTAGCAGCGATGGGGGCCTGATAAATGTAGTTAAGTTGTAAGTATTATTTTGCATTGATTAGAAAAAAATAACATACCTGTACTTGTTGCTGCGAAGAAATTTTAACATCATTCCTCTCAACAGGTTTACTTCCAAAATAAGTAGATGTGTTAACTGGTACCAGTTTTGATGCAGGTGGTTCACTTTTCTTTTTTGTTCTACCATCTAAACACAAAAAATTTTGTTTAATAGTAAAGATACAAATTTTTAAATTAAAACAGTTTACTTTGTGGCAACTGTTTGGCGGGAGATTTCTTTTTGATGGGTACTGGACTTTCGTCATCATCGGAATCTGACATAATTAGAAACATGCCATGTAACTTAAGACGCAAATAATAGTGACAATTACTAACCCGAATCAAATATAAGTGGTTTTCTTTTCCTTCCGTTGCTAGTACTGGCAGTGTTATTCTCGTTCTTATTTTTCTTGTAACTTTTTCCATTGTCGATTAACCTCTTTTCATTTTGTTTTACTTTAACATCAGTTTTCCTCGCAGTTCCTTGTCCTACTCCAGTAAAATATTTTCGAATGTCCTACAAGTTTTAAATTTGTTCTGAAACAATACAATTTTTCAATTTTATTCGAAAACGTACCATCGCAGCTGGAACCGATCTGATCGGACCAATTTCGATCCTGTACGACCGTGCAAAACGCTTGTCTTATCTCGTCTTGGCTCGACTCAATTGTTGTGATAATGACGTCATCGCCCATAGGATTACGACATTAACGCCATTTACGAAAACGACCGCCGTTTCTAAATTCAACTGTCGTGGAATGTGGATTTGAACCTTCTGGAAGCGCGGTAAAACGTAAATAGAACATTTCAATAACAAGTACTGCTGTTTAATTGACGAGTTTTTTATTAGATAGTAATCTGATAGCATACTACATTTGCGTATAATTTGTTATGAGCTGCCTACACCGAATGAATAGAATAGAATAGAATCATAGAAAAGAAACAAACCTTATAGAGGAAAATGGCGGAAAGTTCAAACAGGTATTTTACGAGTTTTATTAATACTTTACTCGAATAAATGGTTACTATTTTTTATTTATTTTATTTTGTAATATCAGTGTAGAAAACAAGGATCATTTAGAAAACAATGTAAACACAGCTTCAACTTCGGTGTATTCGCCTACAACGAGACGTCACACACCGTGCAGAGGCAATTCTCAGGTAAAAATACTGAATTTACTATTTAAAATATAATGTTAAGATTACCATCGTTATGTAAAGACAAGTCTACAATATACGAGATCTTTTGTCAAGGATATGGTAAGAATTTAAGTTGAAATTGAGTGTTCACATTGCAGTAACTAGTTAGATTTTGATGAAGTGAAAATTAACTTTTGATCATTATTGATTGAACAAATGTACAGATAAAATATGGGATGTAAAATAAATCCGAGTGAAGAATTAATTTATTGATTGTTGAAGTGAACGGTGCAGCCACCTTGTGGCGGAACTCCACGTTGTTTGGGCTTATGCGCTAGGCACATTACGAATGCAGGGTAGCCATCATTTTAGGTTTTGCGGTTATTTTTTTTAGCTAAACAGTGTTAGTTTAGGTAAGTTAGTAGAGGAGAACGATTTTTCTCACAGAGAAATGTCTTAATATAAGACGTGAAATTATTAAGAGTTTTGTTTTATGGACAGTGGTCATACATTTTTTTTTTTTGAAATGTAGCGCGGGTGTAGTTGAGTGAATTAGATCGAATCAAGGTGGCTGGCTGATTTAGATTAATCCGTTCTGTTTTAGTTGGTCATTTGGGGGGGAATTCCATTCACCTTTGTGACGACATGGTGGACGTTCTTCACTCGGTTGCCGAGGCGCTTAAAGTGAGTATCGACTTAGCCACTCATTACACAAATTATTGAATTTGGTAAAAACAACAATAATTCTTGTATAAAAGTAATTTCAATGTTTTTATTATTATTATCATTGCAGGGATTATTATCATGGAAAACTGGCAAAGGATTTCTTCTTCCTTTTCCGATCAAAGAAGCGGGTACCGTACAATTTCTTTTTCCGTCGCCACTCGACCGTATTCGAAGTGGCATGGGTCGTAGAGAACGGGCAACGCAACTTGGTCTAAATTTGGCCAGAAAAGAATCTTATGAAGGGAATCAATCATTTCCGCAACTCAATAATTATGTACCCAAAAACCATGATGGAGACGGTTTTTCTCCTGATGCCAATATTTGTACAATGGATAAATTTCGAGGTTTGTATCATGAGAAAATGTAAAGCCTATACATTATAAATATATAATAATAATAATACTTTTGTTTGTTGTTGTTGTTTGTTGTTGTTGTTATTAGGTGATGAGCTCAATACATTCAGTTTCTCGCCAGGTCACGTTCGGGGTTCTTTTGCCAAAACTCCTGATTCGGCATCTCGAACTGTTTCTTTCAATGACAGTTGGATGTTTTATAATCTTTTGACGAATGGTCAAGCGACGAACAGTATTCCATCTAACATTCACAATCCTAATAAAGCGGTAGTAACTATTGACGCTAAATCATCTGAGGTTTGTAGTTGTATATGAGTTGTTGACATAAAATGTAAAAAATTTATTTTGATTTTGAAAACAGATTTTAGTAGCAAATGATATGGCTTGCCGTTTATTCGGTTATAACAGTGATGAACTATGTAAACGACGATTGGCCGATATGTTTAAACACAGGAGTAATCAAAAAGCCATTGTGGAAACGCACGTGAATAGTTCTGGTGAAGTAGTTGTAGTATCAGGAAAAGTTGTAAGATAAATGTAGAAAATGTATTTGTTTGAAATATTTTATTTGAATGATTATTTCAAGGTGGATGTAGTGGATTCAGAAGGTGAAATTGTTCCCGTTTCTCTTTGGGTAAAGAAATTGGATACAGGTAGTGAATGTCGATGTTTGGCAGTTATGGAACCGGTAGAACGAACTTCTGCAACTTTTCTCTTCGATAGTAATGTAAATGCGATAGGAAATTTTGTTTAATTGAAGAGATTAATAATAAAATGATTTACAGGGAACGATTCTGTCGTGTGATAAAACGATGGCTGTTCTGCATGGCTACTCTAGCAGTGGTGAATTGGAAGGTGCAAACATTCACAGTCTGATTCCATCTCTTATTTTACCATCCTCATCACGAATTCCCAAGGTGAATAAATAAATAAATTATTTATTTTGTTTTATTAAATGTTTGAGTATATAATGATCATTTCTTTAATTAAGCAGAATATTAAAAAACAACAAGCTACAGGTCGAACTAAAGACGGAGCTTCTTTTCCTCTTAGCGTAATCATTGAACCTGCTAATTATACTCATAATAATAGGGTGTCCGATTTGTTTATACAACGATTGAAAGAACCTAATGTATGTCATAGTTTGAGTAGTGAATTTGAAGAAACTACTGGTAAAATTTCGAATGATGATAATAATTTGAGAATTTTAATAGAAAAATATTTGTAATAGAAAACAATAGCGCCTCCACCAGCAGTGAGTGCAATGTGTACACGGCGATTGTATGGGTTTTTGCTAACATTAGTGGCATGATTACAATATTGCCTGACGGTACAATACACAGTTGCAATCATTATTTTGCGCTTATGTTGTTGGGCTACACACAATCTCAATTAGTTGGACAAGTATAAGTTTTCTCTATTTATAAGTACTTATTGTTAAATTAAATATTGTCTTATTAGAACATATCTTGGTTAATTCCAAGTTTTTATGATGATGTTGAATTTCTCGAAGCGGAATCCTCGGTTTTAGCCCCCTTTGACGACGAATACCAAAACGTTGACGAAGATGTTGATGCCAGTGGAGATAGTGTAATGATAATGTCTCCAACTGGAATAAATAGTGAATTGGAATCATGCAAAAATAATTGCTTCGATTTCAGCAGGTTTTGCAAAGCAGTTTGAATTTTGAAAAGGCAGATATTAGTTACAATTAATTATTTAAATGTTTCAGATTGACCGCCACTAATTTTGGTGCTTGGATAGATGTTACAGAAAGCCTTCGCCAACTTGGGATTGGAGAGGTGATGGAGAAAGATGTTTCATTTCCACAAGCATTTCATAAGTTGGTAATAAAGAAAGAGGAAAATACAGAATTGTCAAAAAGCAGTATACAAAATGGGGAGAAAAGTCCTAAACCTTGCGATTTGAATGGCAATCGTGACCAAATTGAGGAACGGGATAGAGAAATTAATTCACTAGTGAAATGTTGTGCGTTTAGTAGTGGAAGTACTGACAATGTTTCTCGTCAATGCGATTTCACTCAAAATCATCGGCATCAAAAAAGTTTACCCGAAACATTTTTAACAACATCAACTCCAATAGCTAACAAATGCAGAATTGGCCGTAGTCGTAGTTCGCTTTGTCTGTTGGATGAAATGAATAAGCAGCAAAAAGAAACGCCTCTAGAAAGTTGCAGTTCTGATACAATCACGGACAACGTAATGGAAGAGAAAGATGATAAACTGACAGCTTGTGCACACACTCCACTCGATGATCCGTCCATTCCAGAAGGAAGTTTTTTTGGTCTTGGTCGACATCGTGACGGATCCGATCTAAGTAAGAAATGATAATACGTACATAATAATTTATATTAATGTACGTCAATTTGTTTAACAGGTATAATTTATCAAATTAAAAAAGTGAATTTGGACGATGGTCAAGTTTTGTATTGCGTTTGGGTTTCTCGTGATCCCGAAGAACCTGCAGAAGGTGGTCGTGCTATTGGTAATTTAACATTGGCTTCAAGCGTGAATAGTACTTTAGATGCATCAGCTTCATCTATAAGTCTTGGACAGGTATTAGAATTTTTTTTTTTTTTTGTTTAGGCCGATGATAATAATAAATTTATTTAATTAATTTTATGTAGATTATTAATGAAAAAGCCCATTTAGCTGAATCAAATCAAGTAGGTGCTGATCATTCGGATATAGATTACGTTAGTGGACTCTATGCTGAACGATACACTACTTTGCAACAAATTGGTAAAGGCGCATTTGGTTGTGTTAAAATGGCATTTCGTAACACTGACAACTTACTTGTAAGAACAAATATTTTAAGATGGACAAAAATTATGTCTTCTTTATTTTAAATTGTAGGTTATTACAAAATTCATTCGTAAAGCTAAAGTGTACGACGAATGTTGGGTTGATGATAATTTGTTGAAAAAAACTGTTCCATTAGAAGTGAGTTTACTTACAACTCTAAAACACGCTAACATAGTTCAGGTATGCTTTTACTCAACTAAGGTGACATTTGAATTGACAGTTGGATTATTTGTAGGTTTTAGATGTATTTGAGAATGGTGATTACTTTCAAATGGTTATGGAAAAACACGGATGTGGCATGGATCTTTTTGAATTTATTGATCGTGGTCCCAATATGGATGAACCTTTGGCTAGTTATATATTTCGTCAAGTAAAAGCGAAAAATGTATTGAAATAGCAATTGTTATAAATATTTTGTCATTTGTTTTTAGGTAACTTCAGCTGTCAATTATTTGCATAGTCTTAATATATTACATCGTGATATTAAAGACGAAAATATTATTTTGGATGAACATTTTCATATCAAACTAATTGACTTTGGTTCAGCAACTTTCATGGCTCCTGGTAAACTATTTTCCACATTTTGTGGCACAGTAGAATATTGCAGTCCAGAAGTACTTCAAGGAAACAAGTACATCTCTCTCGTTGTTAATTAAAATTATTCATTTTTTCACTAAATCATTTTATCTAGATACCGGGGACCAGAGTTGGAAATGTGGTCACTAGGCGTCACTTTATATACCCTAATTTTTGGCGAAAACCCATTTTTTGATGTTGATGAGACAATTAAGGCAGTTCTTCGCCCACCATTTCAAGCGTCTAAAGGTATTTTATTAATTAAGGAATTGTTAAATATACTAAAATCTCTTTTCTAGATCTAATGCATTTAATTGGTGGATTATTGAACCCTGATCCAAATTCGCGATTTGGATTACGTGACTTGGAAGTGAACAAATGGTTATGTCAAGCAATTGATATAAGCACGTATCGTTTTGACACAGTTATTACATGCAGTAAGTTAATTGACAATAGAATTATGGGTAATGATAACAGGTAATTGAAATGTGTAGCTATGGAAGAAGCCAATCCACCCAGATATTATAACGATTTGGAAATTGGTGATAATGCTTATCGCGCATCACAAGAAATGTTTCAATTAAAAGACGATCCAGTTAATGGGTTGGATGAAGATGATAAGCCTAATAGAAATAATAGTGTCACATAAATGACGTAAATTGTAGTGGCAGCTAATGGTTTCGTTTTGTTTTTGTTTTTTTAATAATCGTAGATGTCAGTAGATCACTCGGTGAAATTGACAAATGTACAATGTTAGAAACTTGGACAAATCTCAAATTTATTCAGCCAACTAATGTTTTAAACAGTATGTAATAAATATATGGACTTTTGAAACGACATACAATTTCTAGAACGATCGTTGGTGGTGCTTCTGTATCTGTACAATATCTACATGAAAGAACCATTTTGTGGTAAAAATATCTAACAAGTAAAGAGCCACAAACTAACTATTTTAAACACTTAAAAATATAGATTAAAAAATATTATATTTTAAATCTTACGACGTGAAGCTATAGTATCAAAATAAACCAGATCTGGATCTGGTTGTACTACAACTCGTTCTTCTCGCCAAACGTCTCCATCTTCCCAACAGCTAGCACGGCAAGTATACACAATGACTACGCCAAATTCTATAGCGTTGTCTTAAATAGAAAGATGAAACATACGTTCAATTACATACACAAAACTAAACCTTAAAATTTAACTCACTATCGCCATCTTCCGTTCGCAATAAATCTACAGTTGAAGGCATCAACTGAAATTCAAATATTCTTTTGTCACCACATCTTGGACATTTTCCTGCATCTAATACATCAGCACAGGCTGGAGATACAAGTAAAGGAAAATTCTCTCCGTCACGCGAGTATCTGTATTTAAAATATGTAATGTAATATGTAATACTTTTGTTTTTTTTTAAATTGCAAGTACAAACCGTAAAAGTTGTTGCGGGCAAAGGCGTAATTTGGACAGTAATTTATGGAATGTACGATCTCCGTGCCTTGGTAATGGTTTTTCGTACGATTCTCCAACTGCTTGCATGTCGCTGTAAAGAAACGATTGAATTGAAAAAGAGGTAAATGTTTGTTTTACTACATGTAAAATTTACATTCTATCTCTGTTATATATCTCATTAAAGTTAACGCCATCTCTTTTTTGATAACGAGCAAGAAGATCTCTTTCGTGTTCATTCATTTGATTTTTACATTGGACAGTTGGCTCTTCCACCACAGCTAAAAACCAAGATTTTAAAATGATACCACCATCTTTAGATTTAGGTATTGGTTTTCTAAAAAGAAGAGAAGTTGTTTCTGGTGTAGGACCATTTGGTGTTTCTAAAGTAATAGTTCCTTCATCTGGTGATTCCATTTCAGCACTCGTTTCTGAGTTAGGATCCAATCCAACAGCTCCTTCTACATTACCGGCATCATTCAATTCTAAATGACGGAATGCATCCAAATTTTGTTCATGGACAATAACATTTTTATTATGTTCATCAGCATCAACTAATAAATCTGTCCAGCTTTGATTATTTAGCTTTCGTAGTGAATGATTTTCATCTATCAATCGATTTCCATTATCTTCTTCATCGCCCCAGTCATCTCCATTTTCAAGCCATTCATCTACAGAAACTCGTTTTTTTAAGTCAACGCTTCCTAAACTTAACGATGAATCGGCTAATTTTTGACATCGAATTGCAACCCAACTATGAAAACAAAAAAAAAAAAAAACTATTGTGGATTTTATAGTTTTTGTATTATGATGTTTTATAGTGACCTATCACAATTGCTCCAACAAGAATCATTAATACATCCAAATAAATAAATGCATCGATGATAGGGAGAACCATCTAATGGGCAATATAATTGTACAACTAAACACAATTCACGATCGCATATTTTACAACAAGGTGTGCACGTATTTGCTTCAATCCAATCCTGGAAAAATGCTCGTATTAAGCAATATTTTAAATTATATGAAATATTCTTTTTACTTACTGCGCGGCCACCTATTTTGTTGGTGCTCCAACTTACGTCAGAATATTTTTCCGTAATGCATTCGTCTAGTACTCCGAGTAAACATTTGGTCTTTACACTTTTCTTAGCCATCGTGAGCTCACAGTAGCAGAAAAATTGTTCCCTAAGCGTCTGCAATTGAAATCATAATATTTTTTAAAAAATTCTACTCTCTCGTTTCGTAGCAAGATCAAACATAACCGATTCTAATCGGTCGATATCAAGTAACGAGAAAATGTGGAATTTACGGGTAATGTTTAAAAAATCGATTTCATATTTTTTTTTCTCACTTAATTCAGCAACGAAATTTTTTGTCTTTAAATTATTTTATAGGTTTCCACTATAGATTCAATAACATATTTTTTTATAAATTATAAATTAAGTATCGTAAGTTTAAAAACTAAAACTGTAAAAGCCACAAAAAATTGAAAAGAAATGTATAAATAAGAAAAATAAATAAAAGATAAGCAATCTACCTCAAGAAAAAAAAAAATAAAATATAAGAGGAGTGTAAGAGTAAGTGGGCACACCAGTTCAGGCTCCAGGAGATGCTGCCCTCTGTTTGTAAAGTTACAAACTAGAATGACCTCATTGATACATATTATTTCTATGATTTTATATTTTCGTGACTTGGACAAATTAGCATTATCTCGTATTTTTATTCATAAAAATTATTCTGAATTTAGAACGTTTGCCTGAGCATGCGCAGAACATTGTAAAAAAAAAAAGTGTGAGCTGCCTGTAGGGCATTTATAGTCTCCTCGTCGACGAGTGGCCCGACGGCGTGTGATGCACATGTTACATCATTTTTGAATGAAGGTTCATTTAATATTTGATTGATTGCCAAGTAAGCGAAGGAAAGGTATGAATAAGAATGCATCCACAGAGAATTCCATTTTTGGACATGTACATTATGAACATTTGGTTGCGGGTATCAGCGGTGGAGTGGCCGCTACTATGATATTGCATCCACTAGATCTCATCAAAATACGTTTTGCAGTAAATGACGGCCGATTGACTACGATTCCTCAATACAAAGGCATTTTAAATGCATTTTCAACGATCATTCGACAAGAAGGTGTATCCGGGTTATATCGTGGAGTTACTCCGAACGTTTGGGGAGCCGGCATTTCGTGGGGTTTATATTTTCTTTTGTAAGTTGTTTCGTAAAAATTAACACTTGTATTTATTTTAAATTATTTATTATTCAAAATAGTTATAATGCGATTAAAGCATGGATGGAAGAAGGTGATAAAGGATCGTTATCGGCAGGACGGCACATGTTGGCAGCTGCAGAAGCAGGCGTTATGACACTTAGTTTAACTAATCCAATTTGGGTTGTTAAAACTCGACTGTGCCTTCAGTATGAAAATATGAGCCAAGTACCAGCGCACAAACGATATTCAGGAATGATAGATGCTCTTAGTAAAGTTTATAAACACGAAGGAGTATTAGGATTATATAAAGTAAAACTCTTCATTCAAATTTTTCTGTATTTTTAATTTGAACATTTTTTATTCCTCTAGGGTTTTTTACCAGGAATGTTAGGAGTTTCACACGGTGCGTTACAGTTTATGGCATACGAAGAATTAAAAAGGCATTATAATACTTATAGACATTTACCTGTTACGAGTAAATTAGTAAGTTTGAAATTAATTTTATTTTACAAGTTTTTAAATAATAATTGTATAATTTTAGTCGTCGAGTGAATATTTAGCTTGCGCCGCATTATCTAAATTATTTGCTGCATCGGTCACTTATCCGTATCAAGTTGTACGAGCTCGACTTCAGGATCAACATCATAATTACAACGGCGTAGTGGACGTTTTGAATAAAACATGGAGGTAAAATCTTCATTTATTAAATCTAAGATTCTTTGTTCTCGTGTTTGCATGGTTGGCTTTTTTACTTTTTCCCGCTGTTGGATGCACACATATCTATAATTCCCTGTCAGGTATGAGGGTGTACGTGGCTTTTACAAAGGTGTCTCCCCTTATCTATGTCACGTGATGCCATCTATATGCATCGTGCTTTTGACGTATGAAAAAGTTTCAACTCTTCTCATCTCTGGACAAGTGAAAACAAAAAGTCAAGATGAAGAAGCAGCTGAAAACAAATTTCCATTACATCATGGCAGATGAAGATTATTATTGTTATTCCTTATTTTCTTTTAGTCTTTATTGTAAAAAAAAAAAAAGGCAAAAATAGAAAGAAAACTGTGAAATGAGAAGCATTTAATGGTACGTTTTATTATTTTAGGTTTGAAGGGTGGCGTGGTTTTTATAAGGGAATCATTCCGAATCTACTTCGTGTTACTCCTGCCACTGCTATTACTTTTTTAATTTATGAGAAAGTCATTCACAATCTCATGCCGACTTGAGTATATAGTAGTATAATAATAATAATATATAATGTAATGCACTCATTTCCAGTGAAATGTATGTCATAATAAACTGATTTAATCTTTATAAATTACTTGAATGACATAAACGCCATTGGTCATCATTTACACGTTCTAAAACAGTCCAAATATATAAATACATGAAAAAGAATCGTATGGTATTAAATATATACGTACCAACTTTAGCTTCTTTATGTAATTTTGTTAAATGATGATGTAAATTACCAGCAGCAGCCATGTGTAAGTGACTGGGTGTATCCTAATAAGAGTAACAATATTATAATGATAGATCATAGATATTTTTTTCTATATATGTAATACTTTATATACGATACCAACTAAATCCATCACACTCATAGTCTCATTTTTGTTGAGAACTTGTAGAATTTGTTGTTCACGTTGCATACGATGTGAAATGTATAATTGAATACGCTCAATTGGGTCTTGTATAATTGGTCCATGTCCAGGATAAATTATACTTGGGGATAAATTGAGCAAAGTATTGAGTGATTTCATATAAGTGAACAAATCTTCAAATACCTTTCAAAACAAAATTTATATTATTTTCAATTAGTTGACTTCAATTATATTTCATTTTCTTACTGTCGTTCCTTCACCAAGAATACAGTCACCACTAAATAACGCATTTTCTTCTTTTAAAACAACTACAAAATGTTCCGTTGTGTGGCCTGGTGTATGGATTATTCTAAATATTAATATATTGAACACGAGTGATAAAATTCATTCATTTTTTTGTGTTTTGTACTGTAAGGTGGCTCCTTCAGTTTTAAGTTGTGTTCCATCATTAATGAAAGTGTAAGGAAATTTGCCTGCAAGTAAAGGCTCATCTTCCGCTTCTTGACGTCGAATTTTTATGACTTGAAAACTAGAGTCTTCATTTTTTTGTTTTTAAGACATCAACTTAATAAGAATAATATATTATTTTATTCAAACCTAATTTCATATCAGCCAGAATATTATCTACTCCCCCCACGTGATCTGAATGCCAATGGGTAACTAGAATAGATTGCAACGTTGCGTTGTTTTCTTTTAAAACATTTTTTAAATTCTTTATGTAATCTGGTACATTTGGGCTACCAGTATCGATTAAAATCCGTCTGTAATTACAAACACAAAGTAAGTTACACAAAGTTACTATAAAAGTGTTAAATACTTTGGTCCAGTTCCTATAAGATAGGTATTTGTTCCTTGTAATGTCATCGGTCCAGGATTACATCCCAAAATTCGAATTATTAGAGGAGATAATCTAGAAATCGTTGGAATAACGGTAGCCATCCTGATGATGATGATGATGATGATGATGATAATGTAAAGTATTTTGCAACTGCCATCTACTGCTACATTAACTTTAAATTAGAAATGAAATCGTTTCCTTAGGTGTCAACTATTAATAGTTTATTTTATTAGTGGTAAATTGCAAAATTAACAAAAATTTTCCTTGGTGAAAGTGAATCTAGAATATGCTCAATACAGCAATGGTTTGGTCCTTTGAGGTATAAGCGCTGCCATTAACTGCGTACACTCTGATTGGATCACGTGGTCGGGGTTTCCCCCTCATGAAAATAGTTTGTTTCTGTTTCGTGAGACGGACATTTAATCTGAGACAATATCTGTTTTATAACACATGACAGTCGCTCTACCGAATAGAAAAAATTTCATTTTTTGAATTCCCACACTTTGATTTTCCCTGATTTTAAGGTAACAAAACTTTTTTAAACATATAACAAGGGTCATGTACCAATTGTTTACCGAAATGGAATTCAATTGTTTTTATACTATTATAAACTGTTGTTGACATATATTTTAAATAAATTATTTATTATGTAGAATTGTACTACTTTTGTAATTAAAAATGCCGAAAAAAAAAGGAAAAGGAGGTGGATCCAAGCAGGTGCCGAAAGCTGAAACCGTCACATCAGGTTAAGCCACGTATATAGTCATAATCTTTTTATTTCTTTGTTTATTTTGTATTGAAATTTGAAACATCAATTTCATTATTTTAATCCATAATTATTTTAATGTAGCTGAGGCTGAAATTACGACTAGTGCGCAGCAAAGCGACGATGTTCCTACAGAAAAAGAAATGGCTGAAGCTACAACAAGTTCAGAGAACACTGGTGGTGCTAGACCGAAAAAAAAGGCTAAAGAAGAGAAAGTTGAAGTTGGTCAACCAGTACAAAGTATGGCAACCGAAAGAGGCAGAGGCAGAGGCAGAGGTAGAGGTCGTGGAAGAGGTCAACCTTTTGAAAAACAAATTGGAAAAGGAGAAGGTGAAGGATTGAAAGTGGTGGGTACTCCTCCTCCTCCTGCACCAATTGTGGTGCATAAGAAAAGTGAAGCTGGAGATGTTTCACCTCTGAAACAACAGATACAAGCTCCCTCACATTCTAAGGAAAAAATTGGGATGAAGACAATGGTTGAACCGACACGTGATCAAGGACGTACGAAACAACAGATGCAAGCTCCTTCAAAAGCTCCGTCACAAGCTCCTTCACAAGCTCCTTCACAAGCTCCTTCACAAGCTCCTTCACAAGCCCCTTCACATTCTAAAGAAAAAAGTGGACCTTTAATGACGATGAAGACATTGGCTGAACAGTTACCAATTACACGTGATGCAGGAGGTATGAAACCTCCAAAACGTAAAGATTTTGGAAAAAGAGGGTCGCTCATTAGGTTGAGAGTTAATCATTTTCCCGTTACATTTAATCCCAAATCTATAATACATCATTACGATGTTGAAATCAAACCAGAGATGAAAGCTAATAAGAACCTAAAAAGGTAAATTATATTTTATTATGTTTAGTATATTTTAATCTAATAAAAATTTACAGAGAAATAGTTGAACGAATGGTACGATCTTACCCAGTGTTTAAAGGTTTTAAATGCGTTTTTGATGGTGAAAAAAATATGTATTCCAACGGTGAAATTCCTTTAGGACGGGATGGGGTAAATAATACAATTATTAAATGAATTTATTAAATTTGATTGTATTTTTTTTTTTTTTTTTTTTTAGAATACGTTTGATGTAAATATAGCCAAGCCAGAAGAAAGAGAAAGAAAGTTTACTGTACAAGTAAAAAAAGTGGCCGAAATCAGACTGTCTGATGTTCAACAGTTTTTAAATGGTCAGACTAGAGATATGCCACAGCACGCATTTCAAGCTTTAGATATAGTGTTTCGTCACTTACCATCTTTAAGGTATTTAACCATATTTGTTTTAATGAATGAGAAATATATAATTTCTGTTTTATTAGGCATGTTTCTATTGGACGCTCTATATTTCCCGATCAGCAAAACGGTTTCGATCTTGGAGGAGGTGTTGAAATGTGGCGTGGATATTATCAAAGTCTTCGTCCTGGCCAATGGAAACAATTGCAACTCAATCTAGATGGTTAGAATTGATTCAAATGAATAGAGATGTAAATATAGTTTTATTTGATTACAGTTTCCAATAGAACTTTTTATAAGGGCCTGAGTGTGTTGGATTTTGCAATTGAATTCTTTGACCTGCGACATGAAGATGAACTTCGAAATTTGAGGTCTAACGATTGGGATCTATTTGCAAAAGAGATGAGAGGTTAATTAAGCTGATACTTCTTTTTGTTTTTTATGTGTGAGTGAATTTTTTTTTTTTTTTACACTTTCGTTAAGGTATTCAAGTGCAAGTGACGCATACTCTCAATCCTAGAAAATATAAAATAATTGGCTTGGCAAAACCACCTGAAATTCAAACGTAATTATGTATAGATCATATGGTATTTAGATTTTTTTAGCCAATAATCGTTTTCAGTTTTCCACTCGAGAAAGATGGTGTTACTGTTGAGCGAACCGTAGCAAGATTTTTTTCAGAAACTTATAAACGCACTTTAAGGTAAGTTTATTAGTTTGTTCATTTTTTTCTGAATATTATATTTGATTTGAAAAAGATTTTCCCGACTACCGTGTCTACAAGCCCAACCACCTGACAAACATCGGTATCTTCCTATGGAAGTAAGAGAAATTTATTTGGTAACGATTATATGCAGTTATATAAAATAATTTGAACTTGAGGTTTGCAAAATTCCTGCTGGCCAACAAACGAAGAAAATAAGTGACATTCAAACAGCCACAATGATAAGAGTAATATTTTGTATTTCTCTATTATACGAGGATAATGTAATTTGTATTTGTATTAGGGTACAGCTGTACCAGCTCCTAAACGGAAACAAGACATTGAAAATATGGTATGATAATTTATTTCTAGGAATTATTGAAAATAAATGAAGAGTAAAATATTTTTAGTTGAGACGAGCAAATCTGAATGCAGACGAGAATATTCGCGGATTTGGAATTTCAGTTAGTGATCAGATGATGAATATAGAAGGAAGAGTATTACCAGCTCCGTCCATAAATCTCAAGGGTCAAAAAGTAAATGTTTAATTTTTATTGTAAAAAGATTGTTGAATGACTATACATATATTTTTTGACATGTATAGGTTAATCCAAGACTAGGAGTGTGGGATATGCGCCAACAACAGTTCTTTATAGGTGCGACTATTAGTGCTTGGGGATTAATCAATATAACTAGATTAGGGGAACAGGATTTGCAGTATGTATAATTTAAGTCATTGGTAAGCTAAAATATTTATATATCTCTTTGATTTAGAAAATTCTGTGCTGAGCTAATAAACGTCGCTCGAAATGTTGGTATAACAATGGCTCGACCTATGTTTATGCAAACTTTTAATCAAAGAGACAATTTATCAAATCTATTTGTGTCAAAAAAACAATCGTGTAAAGAATTGCAATTAATTGTAGCCGTATTACCTGGAAAAACACCTTTATACGGTAAGTAAAAATGATAGGCATTTTGATACGTACTCTAATTTAATGTCTGTTTCAGCTGATATTAAAAGAATTGGCGACACTGAATGTGGCATTGTCACGCAATGCGTCCAGTTCAAAAATGTATCGAGAACCAATCCAGCTACTTTGACTAATATTTTAATGAAAATTAATGCCAAACTTGGAGGAATTAATAGTATTCTAACACAAGGAATTCGGTATTAAAAATAATAATGCAAAATGCATGAGAAAATTAAAGTCCAACTTTTTTTTATGTGTTTTTCTAGTTCGACTGTATTCCAAAAACCTGTGATTTTTTTTGGAGCTGATGTTACGCATCCTGCTGCTGGTGAAACAAAAAAGCCATCAATAGCTGCTGTAAAGTTAATTTGTATAGACATTAATGTTATTATTAATTGCTTGTTTACTGCAGATCGTTGGCAGTAGAGATAAAAACGCTCAAGTTTATGAAGCAAAAGTATGCGTTCAAGAACACCGCAAAGAAGTAATTGTGGATTTGAAAAATCAAGTGCGAGAGTTGCTTTTACAATTTAGGATATCTCTGAATTGTGAACCAGAGAAAATTATTTTTTACCGTGATGGAGTAGGAGAAGGACAGTTTCAAGAAGTAAACTTTTTATTATTATTTATTACTTTGACTTTAAATTCTGTTATTATTTAAGGTTCTCAGGCATGAATTGGTTGCAATACGTGCTGCCTGTAGTAGTCTACATCCAAATTTTAAACCAGCCATTACTTTTCTGGTGGTTCAAAAGCGGCATCACACGCGTTTATTTTGTGATAACGAACGTGACGCTATAGGAAGAAGTCAAAATGTACCTCCGGGTACTACAGTTGATACAGCAATTACTCATCCTGTAGAAAATGATTTTTTCTTGTGTAGTCATCAAGGAATTCAAGTAATTATTCTCCATTTTACACAATTTCTGTTTAGTATTGATTCATCTTATTTTAGGGTACCAGTAGACCGACACATTATCACATTTTGTGGGATGATAGTGATTTTTCTGCTGATGAATTACAACAGTTGACTTATGAATTATGTCATACCTATGTGAGGTGTACACGTTCTGTCTCTATTCCTGCACCAGCTTATTACGCTCATTTGGTTGCCTTTAGAGCCAGATATCATTTAGAACAGTTACAACGGAGGTAATTAAATTGAACAAACTCTTTTATCATTACTAATTGTAATTTGTTTTACAGATTCGAACATACTGGTGAAGATCCTGTCCGAATGCAGGAAATAATGCAAAAGGCTGTTCAGATTCATAACCAAACTGGTATTATGTATTACGTTTAAATTGATCGGATGAGAACTTTTACTTTTTTTAACGTCAATTTCGCAATATTTTTGAATTTTTAAAAATTTTTAATTAGGCAGATACAAATTTTAAATAGATCCAAAGTTTTATATTTTCTACATTTTTAAATTTAAAATTTTACTTGAATTTTAATAATAGGCACGTTTGACAATTTGTCATAATTAAAATTTGAAAAAGTATTTAACAATTTCAAGTAAAATAATAGTCTGATTTAGAATTGTGTTTAAAAACAAATTATTAAAAATTTATTTCCAATTCATTCATTGTTATTACTTTTTATTTCGTACAAAATCTAGTTGTCAATCTAATTTTTTCATTACATTACTAGCCTTTAACACTAATGACGTAATTATAATTATTATGTATATCGATTTTGTAAATTGGCGCTGCATCCATCGACCAATGTAATTTCCCGAACTAGAAAAATTAACGCATGCGCATTAGTAAGCAAACAAGCAGAAAGTCGTTTCAAGAAGAGGATTAAACAGGAGCGGCGCATATAACTATGTGCCAAGTAATAATGCATAATAAAGAGTTATAGTAAAAAGGAATTAATATTTTTAATATTTAAAATTTTGATGATGGCTCGTGAGTTGGACCAAATATGATCAGCGCATCATCAGCTTGGCCAAAGTAAACATTCAAAAACCTAAATTCAGTGAAATTTTATTATTAATTTCAAATCTGCTGAAAAAAGTATAAACAGCAAAGGAAATGCAACCCGGAAACGCATCACTTGCTAATTGCTGTGATGTAATTAATTTGTTTTATTTTCACTTTTTACCGCTACGATGTTGTGGCGCTACTTACTGGAGACGGGATTCGTTTAGTGTTAAAACAATTCAGGTTTTACTTCATCTTTCGTGGTGGATCATCGACGGTTCACTGTACAATCATTGCAGGACGAGTAACAGGCAGAAGCTATTTGAATCATTTTACGCGTTATTGGGTGAATCTTAATTAGTTGTCTTTCCAAAAAATTAGCAATAACATATAAAGATGATGCAATATGCTGGTTGGGTGATTAATTAAAGTTAATACGTGCACATGGTATAGAAAAAGGTTAATTTACGTTGAAATCTTCTCATTGGATTGTATTTTATTTTTTAGCTTGTATGTCGATTAGCTATATACATAAAGGTGTCGAGATGAACGCGGAACGAGCAAAGTCGGAGGGCGGAAAAAATTTACCCTTGAAAAGTAATTTTAAATTAAATCCTGAAGCGGCTGTGTTTCTTCCGAAAAAATACTCTATCGAAGACACACACCAATCAAATTTGCTTCTTCAACCAACAACAGTTGAACGACCTCAAACGGATAAAGAAGATGTAGCTGAAAAAGCCAGACGAAAAGCCGAAAGGAAAGCTCAATTTGAAGCTGAGAGAAACAACCAGTTAAAGAATGAGGGTAAGAAAATATTTTGTTTACGCCATTTTTTTGTCAACTAATTTTTGTAATTGTAGTAGCTACAAAAGAAAACCACAAATCAAAAGCGGATTTAAAAGCTGAACGACGGGCTTTACAAGAAGCACAAAGAGCTGCCAAATCTAAAACACAAACATCAATAGAAAAGAAAGAAAATATAAGTTAGTAATATGAGTTAAAAATGGTTTAATTTTTAATTTATTGTGTTTTATTGTAGCTGATAAAAAAGTAAACCAAGTCAAAGTGCTAGAACCGATAAAAGACGACATAAATGTAGCGAAAACGAAAATGAAGGCAAAAAAAGTTCATTTTTTGAGTCATTTACGTCAATTCAAATGGGACAAACCGTTAGCTAAACAACCCCCGTCAGTTAAAGATGTAATTTCGTTGAATAATATCTTGTAAAATATGTTTTAATTGGTTGTAGGTTTGCACGAAGCGATTTGCATCCCGCCATGCTTCGTCTCGGTCTTAAATTTGCTGCAGGTTCAATTTGTGGTTCAAATGCTCGTTGCTTGACTTTTCTTGTTGCTCTAGAAGAAGTAATTGAAATTAATTGTATCTAAATTAACTATTAATAGTTAATATTTGATTTAGATTATAGATGATTACGTAACCCCAGACAAGAAAGAACTATCGCGAGATTTAGATGAGAAATTAGATATACAAATGGATTTTTTGCAAGAATGTAGACCAATATCAGTGAGCATGGACAATGCGGCCAAATTCTTCAAACGTCAGTTAACCCAAGTTAAAGGTAGTGATGAGGATTTAAAAAAAAGTTTAATTGCAAAGATGAAAGAATATGTTGGAGAAAATATATCCATTGCGGACAAAACTATCTCTGCATTAGCTCTAGAAAAAATCAACGATGGTGATGTCATATTGACTTTTGCTCAGTACGTAATTTTAAATTTAAATTATAAAAAAAAATGTTAATCTTAATTGATTGAATTGTAGTTCATCAGTTGTCAATACAGTGCTGAAAAAGGCGCATTCTGAAGGAAAACGAATTCATGTGATTGTTGTTGATAGCAGACCTAAATTAGAAGGTTCAAATTGAAATTTAAGAAATTCTATTGAAATAACATTTCGTCTAAAAGTGTAGGTATTAAAACGGTTACGAATTTAGTTCGTCACGGCATCGAATGTACCTACACATTAATTAACGCCCTTTCATATACGATGCAAAAAGTAATGAATTCAAACGAATTAATTGGTTGGTTGATTAATTAATTAATTTTGCATATGTTGTATTTAGGTTAGCAAAGTATTTCTGGGTGCTCATGCGTTATTAGCAAATGGTTACGTTATGTCACGTATTGGCACAGCACAAGTAGCTCTCGTTGCAAAGGCGTACAATGTGCCAGTACTAGTTTGCTGTGAAACTCATAAATTTACGGATAAAGTTCAAATTGATTCTTTTGTTTATAATGAATTAGGTATGTTTAATCGTTTATTTTAATTATTATTTATTTTTTAATTGTCATTTTTATTTGATTGCAGGTAATCCGGATGACTTAATGGAGAACACTCATCATTTATCAAATTGGAAAGATTTCAATTGTTTAGATGTATTAAATTTAATGTACGACGTGACACCACCGGATTTGGTTTCTGCTGTTATAACTGAACTAGGTATGCTTCCTTGTACGTCAGTACCAGTTGTTCTTAGGTTAAAACGATGACTTAGATGAGTAAATTAAACTCAATTTATTATCTAATGATTCACCTTTTTTTTACATGTAGAAAAATATTTCATTCAAATACAAATTTTTCTTTGCCATCATAGGGGGGATATTACAATTTTGCCGACATTTGGCCTTGTACTGCAAGGCAACATTAAGTATCATTTCTATCCAATTTCAAATAAATGCTACTCTATCCTTACATTTGGCTTGAGTAAATATTCTTTCAATATTAGCAAATACCAAATCCTTATGCTGAGAAGCATCCACGTAAGACATAATATCTAGTATTAAAAAACAAATTAGTTGGCTCATGTACAATACTAATACATTTATTTACTTTGTTTGGAGTAATAATCGATCAAGGGTTTGGTCTGCTCATGGTATTGTTCCAAACGTTTTTTCAATGTCTCAACGTTATCATCTGATCTACGTTGCAAAGATTCTCCAGTAATCTGTATTTAAAAACAAAATTAATTATTCTATGAGAGATTAGAAAGTTATTAATTTTATTCACATCGTCCTTCATTGGCACTCGGGGAGGATTAAATTCTTCATGATATGATCGTCCACTGGGCATATGAAATAATCGACCCGTGATACGGCGAACTAACATCCAATCCGGAATAGAAAATTCGATTACCTTGTCTAATTTGGTTTTCCTCTTTGCCAACATCTCATCCAACTGTGACATGGTAAAAATGAACATTTTGTGTTGAAACAAATAAATTTCTTATACTTTGCAGGCTTGGTTAACTGTTCTTGGAAAACCGTCCAAGAGAAATCCATTTTTACATTCTGCTTTGTCTAGATTGGTGTCTATCAAATTGACGACAACCTCATCGCTTACTAATTTGCCTGATTCCATGATGGCTTTCACCTTGCGACCCAATTCACTGCCAGATGCTACTTCTGCTCGAAGCATATCACCTAAATATGTAACGTTTAATTTTTAGCATTTTCATCTTTTCATCTTTTAATAATAGTTGTACTAGCCGGTTGCCAAATGACAAACGCAAAATTTTTCTTTCAACAAGGGTGCCTAAAAATAACATGAAAATATGGCTTAACAAAAAAATACTTGAATGCATAACTTGGCATATGTACTTGCGTTCCTTTACCGGAACCAGGAGGTCCCAGTAAGATAGCATTAATACCAATTTTTGGCTCTAAATCTTCGTGTGGTTCAGGTGCCAACTGAGCAGCAGCAGATGCCGGAGGTGCCATCAGAAAAACACAAATTGGCTAAGTAAAATTAAAACTTAATCGTTTTTCTCGATCGAACATGGACAACCATTCCTACCTTTGGTGATTACGGAGGCAATGTGGACGCTGAATGCTCCGAGATGGTGAATCCGATTGGAGGCTAACGACATCTGTCGGCATCGAAAAAAACGAATTTCCTCCAACTTCAAGGGTTACTACAAAAGGAGGAACAGGAACGGTGCTGAGGAAAAAGGAGGAACGAAATTAAGTTTTTTTTTATACTATTCCTCAGCACCGTTCCTGTTCCTCCTTTTCTAGTAACCTGTAGAATACTTCCTTCTTGATTGGTTTAAATTTTCATTTTCTAATAAGGTTGTTTACGATCGCGTTTTTACAATTTCCAGTAAGGTTTTGC
>JAQGAS010000485.1:0-47517 GCA_034686365.1 Pachymerium ferrugineum | reverse complement strand
ATGAAGTTAATTCAATACACGATGATTTGGGGTCGAATAAAAAAAGACAAAGCCCCGTAACAGTTTTGCAGTTTTTTAGCTGAGGTGAAGTCTAGGCTTAACAGCTTATCTCTTGTGTAAAAATTTCTTTCATCATTAAACATAAATTTTGGTCGTCTAATCGGATAAAAAGTTGTTATCTTAGATCACATCCGTTTGTAAGTTTTACCGTCAAATTATACATGCTATCAAACAAGACATTGTGATTTAGGGTTAAGTTTTCACATGATAATTCGCTACAATATTTTCAGCCTACCATTCAATAAATTTCCAGTTTTTGACCCGAATCGTTTGAAGAGAGAGACAAACTCCTTACACAATACTGAATAAACCAAATTTTAAAACCGATTACAAAGGATTTTAAAATTAGCCACGGCGAAGAAGCAATGCAACAACAGGAAGCGATGTTTTGATTTTCCTCATACTCATGCGCAGAACGTTTCCGCCGATTTCTACTAGTCGCCATCGCCGCCTGGTGGTAAATTAGAGAAAGATGGCCACAACATAAATCTGTAAATCTAAAATATTTAAGTTACTAGGTACACTCTACCGTCATATGCAGGTCCTGAATTTTCTTTTGAGGGAATTTCTGGTATTTTCTTGTTTTCCGTGGTGGCGGCATGAACTTTTTCTCTAATTTCATATTTCACCTTTTTATTGTAATGTCTGAGGGAAAAATATAGAGAAAATGTAAATTTTGGTGAAGAAAATATAATATAAGAAGATTAAAGAATTTGAGAATAATTTGAACTTTTTCTCTAATTTCATATTTCACCTTTTTATTGTAATGTCTGAGGGAAAAATATAGAGAAAATGTAAATTTTGGTGAAGAAAATATAATATAAGAAGATTAAAGAATTTGAGAATAATTTGGTAATTGCTCTCAATCAAACCCGTGACATCACATGCTCACAGCTGATCTTATCTTACTACTCTATAAAATGTATCATCCGCCAATTTCAGTGGTCGGCACGTTGAGCTGAATCGAAATTTGTTCCTCTAGGTCTGATGACCCACAAAATCATCAAACAAGTGGCTCTCTCTGCCGGCTGGCATTATTAAGACGAAACCGCCCCTTGAGGCCATTCAACTCCTAGGAAAAATATCTGCTGACATCTATAGTGAAACAGCAAATTCAACCAAAGCAACATTTATTCATTTAAGCTCAAGATAGTTTTTGTGAATTCTTACCACAAATGGTTAGTTGTCAATTCTCACTTAAGTGAAAGCTGTATTGTTTAAAGTAGGGCAATCAATTACAAGATGCGAGTGAAATATAATTCTCTTGCTTCTTTTATCATAAACAAAAGGTTCTTAATTTTTTTTTCGCCATTAAACTTCCTATTCATTAATGAAATTACTCCACAATTAAATAGTCTGACCTATTTCTCTTAAATTGCCGGAAGAAAACGATTTTTCTTCTTGGAAAAATTATTTGTATTTTGTATAATAGTTTAATGAAGTTACTATTTTAATAAATGCATGTATGAACAACATAAACCCAAATTCTTAAGCTTTTATCCGGTCAATAACCAAAAAAGGAAAAAAAAAAATTGCTTTAAGGCTTACGGTTGTCTGTGAGGGTCATGGGCACATCTTTTGACCCAAGATTATGGTCAGTGTGGTCAGCTGCATAATTTTCAAATCAGAAAATATTACATGCCCCATAGCATATTACCAAAAGACCTGGAAAATTTGCCACCTTTTAGGATTAAATTATTAAGTTTATAGCCTGAAACAAAAATTAACTTTTAATGAGATTTGTTAATTTTAATTATTGTGCTTGTATATTATTTTATATGTAAATAAGAGAAAACGATTTAGGCAATTTTAAATAGTTTCTTGTAAATGATTTAGTCGAATGTGAAGTAACTTAAAAATAAAAAATTTCAATCTGAAACCTATATATTGAAATTTGCCTTTACGTCATTACCTCGACCTTGGTATAAGTTAAGAAAATGAGATCAAACCTAGTTTGTAAATGCCCACATGTTGGAAACATCACGTGTAACTAAAGGACAAGGATGCAGTTGTTGTTTGTAAGTCTGTACCACTATACTGTATCTTTCCATCATAATCCCCTGTCATAATTTTTAATTCCAATAGTGTAAAAATTGAAAAGGCAACTTGTTTATATTATAACTCTAATATTATAATAACGAATCATACTCGAGATTGTGCTATTATTTCATTTAAGATTATTTATAAAATTTTGATTCGCTGCAGACTTTTGTAACAGGGAGAATGGAATGAGCCAGAAATTAAGGTCTTAAATCCGATGATATATAAGCTTAACATAACGACATATGATAATGTGTAGCATTAGGTGAATCCCCTCTCTAATTTATTATAATAAAAAAAAAACAAAAAAAAAAAACCTAAGAAAAAACAAGGTTCAAGACTTCCTTCCATTCAAAAAGAAACCGTCTTATAAAAACATAAAATAATTTGTGCCTTGAAATGTAATTTTCAAAAAACAGTTACAGTTGCGGTGAGAATTTTTAATTTTAACTCAAGCGGAAATCTATTGAACTGTTTGCACAAAATTTTTTTATGCTTAAAACTTGGTCTGCATCAAACGACGTTTACAACAACAAGCCAAGTATGCAAGTAATTGGCCGCTTTTTTTTTACAAAAATTTTGCAAAATTTTACAAATTATGCAAAAATATTGTAAAATTATTGTACAAGTTTTGCAAATTGTCCCATATTTTGTCAAATTTTTGCAAATATAGAACTGGTCAATTAAAGGCAATTTTTTTTTTTTTACAAAATTTTTGCAAATATTTTTTTTTTTAGAAAAGGTGCTGCACAATCTCACAATTTACCATCGCTTTATTTTACATGCAATATAGGAATAATATATCGTCATAGATGTAATTTAAACCCATCTATTCACATCAATAATTCTTTAATTTCACTTCAGGTAACACTAATACCCGCAATCATCAATTACACAACCTCACTACCTTTTCAAGGAGTCAATGCCCACCGAGTTTTTATATCCCCAACCCACAAACCAAATGGGTACGCCACATACCAGCAAGAAAGTGACCCGAATTTAAATTCGAATAATCAACACGACCAAACTTACGGATATCAAACATTAGTGAACCACATCACAACTCCACCAACTCAATTTCCTTTAACAGACTCAACCAACGGATACAACTGGCACCAATCAAACTCAAATTCTCAAAATTCAAACTCAACTACAAGCAATCATTACAATCAACAGCACAGAGGAAATGAATACGACAATAGGCAAACTATTCCACATGACCAATTCGGACCTAGAACAACTTATACAAATAATTTTGAAAGTCATAAACAATTCCCAAACGTTTATAGCTATCAACCTGCCCCGAATTACATAAATAATCACTCGAATGTATTTGGGGTGCCTCCAAATGGGAACGGCAGTCCGCCTCTTTCCTCTTTAACTCATTACGCTAATAACGTAAATCAGTCAATGAGTACTGAGCAACAACAACCCCATGGATATTACGAAACTCCAACGACGAACGAACATCATAAGTTATTAGAAGAAAGAGACCACAGTATGAGTTTTAATTCTCCTGAAACACCTGTAACGTTTTACATGAGTGACGATGCTCCTGCACCTGAGGCAAATGAACAACCTCCTCATCAACAACCTGAATATTATTTTACTGACGTTGTGCTGCGAAATAAAAACTTTCCTCATTATGGGGACCGAGGGAGTCACATTTCTCAGTATGACTATATGGACAAATCGAATAACCCGCCTTATCGATTTAATAATCGATTTTATCACCATTCTGTGAGATTTACACAACCTGGAGATTTTTCTAATCCTTCAAGGAGTATTTCTGATGATCACAATTTTGGGCGTTATTCTGCTTTTGAGGGTGACGCTGAAGCTGACCCCAATTATGAGTTGACACGTGACAATAGAGAGGACAGATTTCAAAGTGAGTCGTCTGAACAAAGCTGGCAATCTGATATGCCCCAGTATCAGCCACATTGGAGGGATGACCCTTATTATTAACGGTTGTATCACATCTTGATAGGTTTTATAAGGGTACTTAAAATTCTGTGACCTCAGAAAAAAAATATTGTTCCAAAAAACAGAATTAAAAAACAGCCGCACGTACCGATTAAGTCAAGTTCATAAAATAATGATTACTAGGAAAATACGTTCGTTGAATTAGAATTGTGGGAGATACATTGAAAACTTAATTTAAAAAAACTTATTCACCTATCGTGAGCGACCTTTGAATATGTAAATTAACTCATAAATCAAGGTTGCATCAATTCATCTAAAAATCCACGTGTGAGAAAACAATATTTGCATACATAAAAAATATTTCACAGGGGAAACGGTGTTTTTTCATTAAAGAGTTTTCCCACAATTAACACAAGTTAAAATGACTTTGTCTGAGATTTTTAATCGCAGTGATAAGTGTTTATATACGTGATTAACAAGTAATTCAGTACCTGTAAAGAATACCATTTTTTTTTAAGATTCTCACAATAGAATTTAATATTCATGTTCTTTCTTTATCCGTAATTGCATCATTGCATGTCGAGTTTTAATATGCGAAAATTTAGCTGTATACTCACTTGAAAACTTGTAATTAAACTCTCGTTTTCAAGATCTTTACTTTTATAAATAAAAAAGTAATACTGAATGCTGTAAACATTTTTAATTTTATAATTCTGAAGTTTAACTTCAAAATATTAGAGCAATAGAATTCTTGTAAATAAAGTTGCAAAAAGTTACTATTGCAAATTCTGTTTAACTTATTGTTTAAAACAGTTCTTATTTTTTAAAGAAAATAAAATCCTTTACAAACGATAAATATGACTAATTCCGATTTACCATATTTTTTTGTCAACCAAAAACTTGTTAATACTGTCACGCGCGGAAAATTAAATCTGCAAAAAATTTCATTTCTTGACACATACTTATTCATCCACACCCAGATGTTATGACATTCCAGTGCATGGTGTGACTATTTATGCTATAGAACCAACCTTTCCTTGCACAAAAACAAGCAACTTTTCCATTGCTTTCAACATCCAAAAACCCAAACTGAATATTTTCCTTATAATTACAATAAATTAAAACAAAAAACATTTCCCCCACTTTCCAAGCCCCTATTCTATCAACCTCTGACATGCAGTTTCCCTCATTTCCCTAGGGTCCATGAACTCTATCCTAATTTATTTTCACTCGAAGCAAAAGAAAATTACAAAGACAGTTTTTTAGTTATATAACCAAACCGGGAAAAAAACCAAATGCAAGACCTCACGATTTGAGAATGAAAATTATACACATCCCTTTATTTTCGTGTAGTAAAATGTGCTGGAGATTATCCTGTGAGGAAAACAAGTAAAAATTTACGCCTCCAAAACTATAAACCAAATTATTACGGCGTGTTTTAAATCCTGTAGTAGACAATTTGGACTCATTTTGGGTTAGGAGGAAAGAAGTGCCAAGGACCTCTGACAGTGAACCCAAATTCTTCCCCTGAGAGGATGATATTTTGTTTCTTTATTTTTTCTTAAAGAAACCTAGATAACGTTTACTCTTTCTTGCCAAACGAATTCACGCTCCACTTGTTTTTAAGAGTTGTAAAATAAGAGGAAATAAGTGAACAAGATTTAATAAATCAAAAAAACAATGATTGTGTCATCAAAAAATCTAATCTGGAATAAAAATGTTTTGCTTATTTGAAGTATTATAGTTTTAAAAAAAGTCCAAGCAAATGACCTTTTAATTGAACCAGAACATCAACTGAAACATTATTATAGGGAAATAAAATTCTGCAGGGTTTTAAAAAAAAAAAAAAAAAACTCTCAGAATTCAACACTTCTTCACATTGTTCTATAGAGCAATTAGGTCAAGGCTTTTTTTTTAATTTTTTTTGATTTTGTAATTTTTTTTTACTTCCCATTTTTATCTTTTTGATTTTCATTTTCCGTTTGAGCATTAATTGCTTGTAATACGTTCTAGTGAAAAAAAATAATAATGAAACCAGTCTACTCTCGTGTTGTGATAATGGCAGTATAATTGCATGTGACTGGAACATCAAACAAATAAAAAAATAAAAAGTGATTGAACATCAATTTATACACTGATTACCTCACCTGATTTGTTATGAACTAAGAGGGAAAACAGAATGACTCACATGAAATTTCAATTATTAAATAATGGAAGGTTTGACTGAATGGATTTATATATCTAGTTCACTGACCACTAGAAATCAAGCTTTGCTGCAATGGATGGGAACCAGGCAGGGGAAACTGTTTTAAACAGTTTTTCCTGATGCGTCCGTCTGAACGGATAAAAGTTTGATGATCCCAAAAATTAAAGACAGTCCCAAGCTAATTACCATCATTTTTCTTTTTTTTTAAGTGAGTCAGTTAAATGTTCCCTTTCCACTAAAACTTGTATTTCACTTGATGCATCCCCTTCCCAGGATTAACCTGATTTGGCAGTTTTTAATAGCACAGAGATTGATTCTTGCTCATCTGCCTTCAGGACTTGAAAATGGGAAAAGAATTGGCGTTCAGTGTAATTTTCTTACGCTACAATATACGTGACAATGAACTCTTAGTAAGAGTAAGCCGGTTTTTCAACTTAAGTTCTCAAATTTCAGTATAATTACTTTACAATAATAGTTTACATAAATTTTGTATTATTTTTGATTTCACAGTAGACTCTATTTTTGTTTTCATATAAAAATTGTAAGAGTACATTTTACTTCTAACTTAAACCGGTAGTAAAAGTAATCTTTCTCTCATATAAAAAAATAAGTACAAGAAGCCTACTTTAAGTAATTGTAAATCAGGTGTCACGAAAGAGTAATATTTAATTGCTAAGATTGAATCACTTCCCACGTATTCATAACAAGAGGAAATCAGATTGAATTTTAAGAGAGAAATGATTATAAAAATGTAAATCAATTTCCTTCCTAGTGAATGAGGAAATGAAGTAACTTCATTATATTGTGAGGGTGGAATAACCTTGGAGCGAGGCGTCTCCAAATTCTATATCTTTCACTGGTTGATGATGAGCAGAGAAACCAGTTTGGGCTCGATTAATGGACAATGGCCAGGTGCTCTGAACTTCATGTAGGCGCTCCATGGGAGATGTTTTCCTCTATTTTGATTTTTTTTCCCTCTCAACTGCGCTCTCACTCAGAGGCGAAATATAGGTCATGAGGTGGTATATAAAGGGCAGACAGACCATGCACTTCAAAATTCATTTTTATCTCAGTGCAGAGAGTTTACCTAAACGCATCTGAGTAAGAGCTTGGAGACGGTGCAAGCTAAGCAAGATGAAACGAATTCTCCTATTCGTAAGTAACTGTTTTGTAATATTGCATCTGCTTTAAAAAGATTTGGTAGTGGTTATGTATACTTTTATTACTGGCAGATCACGGGTTATTATTTAATCTTTTGCTTGTAACTCAATGAAGCTAAGTAAACTTAGTCGTAAGTTGTTTGAATGTTTCATTCAATTTGTTCACCACACATGCAGCTCTTTTAACATAGGGGCTTTCACCACTTAATATCATTGTCACACTTAATTATTCACTCTCAAAATACTTGTTCTGCCACAGGGTAAAAATGTTAACCTGTCTCCTATTAGGTCATTTCTTTTAACTCGTCTTCTATTAGCAGGGTCGCTGCTCACGGTTTATGCCAATGTACCCTCTGTAGGTCTAATTGAAAACAGTGAAGGGAAATTTTTTTTTAATTAATTAGGTCATTTTGTAGTTAAATAGTTTCATTATAACACAAAAAACCTGGCTTTTCTAACATGAAGTTTTTGGCAAATTTTTTGCAACATCAAGAAAAGTTGTTTATTCTCTCGTATTTTAGTATAACTCAAATTTACAAAGCTCTATTTTTATGCACTTTTGTTATTGCATTTTATTCTTAAAGAGAGCAGCGAAAAAATTGAGTCATTTGTTTGTATATTTCATTTTTTTACGCAGGGTCTGCTAGCAGTTGTTGTTAGCGGTTACGGTGGAGGAAGCTCGAAAGGATTTGGAGGAAGTTCAGGCGGCGGCGGATATGGAGGCGGTGGCCGAGGTGGAGGTGGAGGAGGAGGCGGCTATGGAGGTGGAATGAGTTCAGGAGGAGGAGGTTATGGAGGCGGAGGACTCAGTGCTGGAGGCGGTGGAAGTTATGGTGGCAGTGTAGGAGGGGGTGGTTATGGAGGTGGAGGTGGTGGTGGTGGAGGAGGAGGAGGCGGTTATGGTGGCGGGAGTTCTGGAGGAGGTGGATACGGCGGCATGAGTTCTGGAGGAGGTGGATATGGCGGCATGAGTTCAGGAGGAGGAGGAGGCGGTTATGGCGGCGGACAGAGTTCTGGAGGAGGTGGATACGGCGGCACGAGTTCAGGAGGAGGTGGATACGGCGGTATGAGTTCAGGAGGAGGTGGATACGGCGGTATGAGTTCAGGAGGTGGAGGATACGGCGGCATGAGTTCTGGAGGAGGAGGAGGAGGCGGTTATGGCGGTGGACAGAGCTCTGGAGGAGGTGGATATGGTGGAATGAGTTCTGGAGGTGGTTACGGTGGGAGCTCTGGAGGCGGAGGAGGTTATGGTGGCATGAGTTCTGGAGGAGGTGGCGGAGGAGGATATGGCGGATCAAGTGGTGGTGGAGGAAGCGGTGGATATGGGGGTGGTAGTTCAGGAGGGGGATATGGTGGAGGAATGAGTTCAGCTGGAGGTGGATACGGTGGCAGTAGTTCAGGAGGTTCTTATGGAGGTGGAATGATCTCTGGGGGTGGTGGTTATGGCGGCGGATCAAGTTCTGGAGGAGGGGGTTATGGCGGTGGAGCCAGTTCAGGAGGTGGTTATGGCGGTGGAGCCAGTTCAGGAGGTGGTTATGGAGGTGGAATGATCTCCGGGGGTGGTGGTGGCTATGGCGGCGGATCTAGTTCTGGAGGAAGTTATGGAGGTGGTGCCAGTTCAGGGGGTTCTTATGGAGGTGGAATGATCTCTGGGGGTGGTGGTTATGGCGGCGGATCTAGTTCTGGAGGAGGGGGTTATGGAGGTGGAATGATCTCTGGGGGTGGTGGTTATGGCGGCGGATCTAGTTCTGGAGGAGGAGGTTATGGCGGTGGAGCCAGTTCAGGAGGTGGTTATGGAGGTGGAATGATCTCTGGGGGTGGTGGTGGTGGCTATGGCGGCGGATCTAGTTCTGGAGGAGGTTATGGAGGTGGTGCCAGTTCAGGGGGTTCTTATGGAGGTGGAATGATCTCTGGGGGTGGCAGTTATGGCGGAGGAATCAGCTCTGGTGGAGGCGGAGGATATGGAGGTTCCAGTGGAGGCGGAAGCGGTGGATATGGAGGATCCAGTGGAGGCGCAAGCGGTGGATATGGAGGATCCAGTGGAGGCGGAGGCGGTGGATATGGAGGCTCCAGTGGAGGCGGAGGCGGTGGCTATGGAGGTTCCAGTGGAGGCGGAGGCGGTGGATATGGAGGATCCAGTGGAGGTTCCATTGGAGGTGGAGGTGGTGGATACGGAGGCGGAAGTAGCTCAACAGGTGGTAGTTACGGTGGCATGATGATCAGCGTAGGTGGAGGGGGCGGTGGATATTAAAGTGCAATCTATACCTGCTGCTGTGATTTGCATTGTTTTCGAACTTATGAGCATCAAAACAGAAAGTGTGCGAAAAAAAACAAGTGATATTAGCAGCCAGAAAATACGTCATGTATCCAAATTTTCTTTAATTGTATATTTTGTATAATTTTCGTGATGTTTCGAAAGATGTTAAATGTAATAATTCATTCATATTGTAAAATATTCACTGTAAAAACGTTTACTTATAGAAATGTGTAATGTCGAACTTAATAAAAACAATTGTTCGTGTAAAGAATGTTATTACTCAAATAACTTAATAGTAAGATGAGTCTTTTGGGTCGGGTATGCTTCTGAAGAAAGAAAATAACTGGTAGAAGCAATTGTTGTAACATTGGCAAAAAGTTTCAATTTGGATTGAAAGTGGGTTCACCTTGGACCACCGGCTATCATGTATCGTTGAAGTAAAAGCCATTGGTCCTTACTGGCCTAAAGGTTTAAGCACATCACTTACATAGGCATCGTATTAATTACCCGGATTTAGCCCGTCTAATTTATTACATACGTAAATGAATTATAATTACCTAAAGGGGAAGGGATATCAACCTCAGTAACCAAGCCAATGTACCATAATGATACTTCACCGTTAATAAATCTTCATTGCACCATCACCACAACCAATCATGTACGCTTCCTCTGCCATCTAGTGCATAAAACAGCAATTTACAATTCTTGCTAATGGAACTTTGGGTGTGGATGTTTACCAAGTGTGACCCACAAAGCTTAACTAAACATAACCCACTGAATTTTGAAGTAATAAAACTCAAGGTTAACTAGAGTTGTTTTTTTCATTTAGTGACCCATAACACTTCATTTCTTAAACCTTTAAGTTCAATTCTTTTGAATTCATCATCCTTCAGTGCACAATTCAATTATGAAAGTGAAATTATTACAAGACATGAACAACACAAAATGATTAATGTATCACTTACCCTCAAAAGTATTAACCCTCTTTTCCACATATTTTTTAATTCGATACAGTTGACTTAACACACAAAAATGCTCATTCTCTATTTCCCATGGAGTGTTTCCCCCTAAACGAGGGAATGAGTTCATTATTCATACGATGAAACAGAAGACGAAAGTAGTTGAAGTTCATAGGTCATGTCGCATTGTCAGTGGGACAGTGGTCGTTGTACGCAGAGTGGGTTAGCATGTCAATAGGAGCGAAAGCCATTGGAGATATAAATAAGAGACAAAGCGCAGTAAATCAGCACATCTGCCTCAAATCTCGCAGCATTTGGTTTTATCTTGTTCTCTGTATAGGAAAACTCAGTAATATACCATGAATCACACACTCGCAATTGTAAGTTATTTTATTTTATTTAAGTAATTTTATTTTGCCTAATGGTATTTGTAGTTACTTGCAGTGGGTTTCCTAACACAACAAACAAGTGCTACATTTTTCAGTTTGTTGAAGCCGTTTGGATTAGGCGGGATGAAACCGGGTGGAGGTGGTGGATATGGAGGCGGCGGTGGAGGATACGGAGGAGGTGGCGGAGGATACGGAGGCAGCGGTGGATACGGAGGCGGTGGTAGTTATGGAGGCGGAGGCGGTGGAAGTTACGGAATGGGGTCCTATAAACCAGGAGGAAGTATCGGCGGTGGTGGAGGCTACAGACCAATGGGCGGTGGTTCTTACGGATAACAACGGAAATGAAAATTGTTTGCAGTTTGCAGTTTTGAATATTTATACGTGTACAGTCTTTTGATAATAAACTATAAGATCTACATAGGATAAAAATGGTTGTAGAGTTTTACTTCTTCAGAAAAAATAAATAATTTATAGTTTTAGACACGACGTATGAATGAGAGTCGGAAACGTGAAAAAGCTGTAGAATGGAATCAAGGACACAATGAAACATGACATGACGGCATTACTAGAGGTACTCCTGTGGTGTATTGTGTCTTTGATTTACAGTAATCTAAAACGATCTGAAAAGGCAATGAAGCATCATGTACAAGAAAGGTAAAAGTATTATCAGTTTGAAATAAACTCTTAATTATTTTTAGCGGTACCTTAAATTTTTGGGATGCCCATGTTTGCACAAAAGACCTTAAAAATTCTCAGGTTGCAGTTACAGATTAAAAATTTTCATAAAATATATTTTTAACCCGGGATAAAAACCTGACTTCTGCAGTCTACAATCATTAGATGGAGAGCACTCTGCCTCGTTTTTGAGCGCTCTATTTAAACTACTTTGCCATGTAAATAATGAGTAATTTGAAGTACGGTGGTGTTTCGCAAACTTTGAAAATTCATATTTTATAAACTATAACAATAAGACTCATGAAATTTTAAGAGAATATACTTGAGTATGTCCTGTATCTTAAGAAAAAGTTACAGCTTTCTAGGTGTATTCTCAATATGAATTTTTTGCCATCTTTATGTATGGAATATCGGTGCAGCTAATCAAGTCCAGGGAGTCTTGCTACCTAATGCCGAATAGCCGAACTTTCTGAAGTAGTGTTTTGCTTTGCAAACTTTGAAAATTCATAGCTTATAAACTGTAACAATGGAACTCATGAAATCTTAAGGTAATATATTCACTATGCCTTCTATCTTGGGAAAACGTTACAGCCTTCTAGGTATTAGTCACATTTCTTCAAACCACTCACGTAATTTACTCGAACATTGTTTACTGACATGTCGATTGTCACGTGATTGGAGCTGTAGTATTATTTGCTGGGTGTTCATCCTTTTTAAATTCCGACCAAACATGACATACCGGTACGTCTCATCGATTCAATTGAGTGTATATGCCTTACCGGTGATTTGGCCGCTCGCTACGGGCGAGCGTTGACAGCCCATAACCAAAATCAGAGTCGTAATATTGTTAATCGTGTAATTTTCATCGTTTCCGTCCCATCAGAGAACGGCCATTTTGAAATTAGAACGGACTAAGTCTTTGTTAAAAACATTAGAAATTGTGATATGAACTGTGATTGGGAAAGTTAAAATGTCGCAAAGAGCGGTTGTGGTCAAAAGTGATCTCAACGTTGACAAGATAATTCAACAGTTAATTAGTCTTCGTGGTACTGGTGGGAAATTGGTAAAAATTTGATTTTTATTTGTATAAAGTAATATAAGTTGACGTAGTTAAACCTAACTTAAAGCTATTAACTATTATTATCTCATTACTTTGAGTATGCTGTGATCATTTCTTTAAGATCCCTCTCCACGAGAGTGACGTTCGCCAACTGTGTCTTACTTCACGAGAAATTTTTTTGGAGCAACCAATGCTTATTGAATTGGAAGCACCTCTGAACATTGTAGGTGATATCCATGGACAATATGATGACTTACTCAAACATTTTGATCGATGTGGCTTTCCACCTGATGCTAATTACCTTTTTCTAGGGGATTATGTGGATAGGTAAATTAGTTTCTGAATAATAAGATTATTCACTCATTTTACTCTTGTAACAGGGGAAGACAATCACTAGAGACAATCTGCCTTCTTTTGGCGTATAAAATTAAATATCCCAATAATTTTTTTCTTCTAAGAGGAAATCACGAATGTGCTAGCATAAATAGGTGAGGGAATAGACAAGTATTAAAAAGAACTGCATAATGATGCATTTCATTGAACAGAATATATGGATTTTATGATGAATGTAAACGAAGGTATAATATAAAGTTATGGAAAACGTTTACAGATTGCTTTAATTGCTTACCAGTAGGTAAGTTATTGATTGGTAGATGTTTGGTTGAAAATTAGTGAATGGTTTCATTTACAGCCGCTTTAATAGAAGGAACAATTCTATGTATGCATGGAGGATTGTCTCCAGAGTTGAACGAACTTGGCCAAATTCGAGATTTGGCACGGCCTTTGGAAGTGCCAGATCATGGGTTACTCTGTGATCTGTTGTGGTCAGATCCGGATGAGGTAGAAGATAATACGGTTTTATTTACCTTCGCATAAGTTTTAAGAATTTTTTCAAGGATATAACTGGATGGGGCGAGAATGATCGTGGGGTTTCCTATACATTTGGTCAAGATATAGTGAGACAATTTTTGGAGAGACATGGTTTAAGTTTAATAGTTCGAGCTCATCAAGTTGTTGAAGATGGATATCAATTTTTCGCGAAAAGAAAAGTAATTAAAAAAACTTGGTACATGTAAATTCAAAAAAAAAATTATTTTCTGCAGTTGGTAACAGTATTCAGTGCACCTAATTATTGTGGAGAATTTGATAACGCTGCTGCTGTGATGATTGTAACGGAAGATTTGACATGTTGGTTCAGTCTACTGCCGGTATATTCTTCAGTTTATTAGTTGGTTAATTTGATGTTAAAATTTTTTGTTTTATGTAATTCCTGCAGCCGGAAAAACTCAATTCAAAGCAAGCATCACAAGCCAAGTAGATATATTAGAAAAGCTAATGTAAAGAGATGATTTTTGCCAATTAACGATATACTGGTCTTTACCAGCTTTTACAGTAAAAAATGACCCTTGAAAATGAAATGAAGACTATCTGAGGTGTTCGTATATTTGTATACGTTGGTGGTTGTTTCGTATTCATGAGAAAAACGATGGAATGTTTTTTCAAGAATTCGTATATTGTAGTGTTATTATAAAATTAAAAAAAGAAACTGAAGCATTTCATTTTTTAAGAATTGAAATCAACGACATTTATTGTATCATTTGCTGAATGGTCACTTGAATTAGTCAATTTACACATATGATAATACTAAGGGGCGGGGGGGGGGGGGCGATTAAATACACTTCATAAAGCAGTTAAGTCACTGGTTTCTGTCCAATAGTTACTTAGTGCACTTTATGAAGCAAATAAAGCATGTCTCCCTGGGTTTATCTTGGATGTCTATCTCAACGCCTCCTCAGTAAAGCGAAATGAACGTTCTAGTTTAATAGCTTTCGGTAAGTAGTTTTTGTTTTAGTTTTAGTGTTGGTGTTTATATTTGACTTATATCTCGATATAATGTTTTTCCTTCACGTGGTTGCTGCAACGTTAAGCCTTATTTTTTTTTCTCTCACTGCCCAAAACATATTCTGCTAAACCCTTGAGTTTTTCAATTCAGAGGGAACATCCTGGAAAAATTTTTCAATTTTTTTATATGACTCACTGAGAATCTACGAACGTGTATATACAACACCGTTGTTCAGTCGAAAATTTGTTTGTGAGAGCTAAGAATTCCGTTTTGTTTTGAACTTTAACTGCAGGTTCATTTCATGATATATGTGCAATTTGCTATTGATGCGCTCGGACCGGTACGTCATTCTTTTTTTGCCATTTAATTGGCCATGCTAGACCTTAAATATGAAGTTTGGCTTGTCTGCACAATACGAAATCAACAATAAGTAGAGATGTTATAACGGTGTTCATTATTTATGATGATATTATTATTGGAAAGTAACAGTTGTAATGTGAATTTTCAGTTGTAAGGAACTAGCTTGAAACCTTATCTTTTATATTACTTAAAAAAAACAGGACGTTAAAGCTAGACATTTGGAAAATGATAGATAAAAACAACGGATGGTACTTGTTGTGAGATGGAAATCGTACGTAACCTAAAACATTCATTTTAAATATGCACTAGTTTTAATTGGGTCTGTAGGTACCTCCGTCAGAGGATAGTGAACTTACTGAATCAACCTGCACAAGTGTAAGCGAATTCTTGCAAAATGATCAGAAATCTTATAAACGCACTCACATGGAGGAGGAAAAGAATGAAAGACATGATTGTGGAATCTGCCAATTACGTCCACGCTGCCTTCAACGTTTTGCCAATATAAAAGTAAATTGAAAAATTAAAGCAACATAAATAAAACTTATCAAATGTCTATTTGCCAGGTGTTTGTATTTCTCTGCTGCATTCTGGTCACATTGCAACAAACATTATCTTCAGGCTATCTTAATAGTGTTATAACCACCATTGAAAAACGTTTTAATATCACCAGTGGCCTTTCTGGGGCTATTGCAAGCACTTATGAAATAGGTAATCTCATCACCGTCATATTTGTCAGTTATCTTGGAAGTCGTCGCCATATACCCGTCTGGCTGGGCGTGGGTAAATCTTTTTTTGCATTCCATGCGTTTAGACAGCCATTATGACATTTAATTTTCAGGAGTTATTGTAATGGGTATTGGCTCGATCGTATTTGTATTACCTCATTTCACTACTGAAAGATATACAGTCGAAAGCAAAATATCACCTAATACAACCAAGGACTACATTTGTAAAAGGGTTTCATCAGACCGGGCTGGGTTCGTTATCGTCCATTTATTATCTCCAGTCATAATTTAGTAACATCTTTCAGATTTTTTGATTCTGCTGCTGATTTCGATCGACCCTGTGCTGAAAATGGACATTTCAATTCTATGGCAATACTTCTTTTTATGTTGGCCCAACTTCTTATTGGCTGTGGTGGATCTCCACTCTTCACTTTGGGCACTACATACATTGATGATCACGTAAAAAGAGAAAGTGCCGCTCTATATATAGGTTTTTAGAATCTGAAAGATGTTAAAAATGAACTCTGAACATTTTCTTCGCAGGTTGTTTATATAGTATGGTTGCATTCGGACCCGTCTGTGGCTTCTTATTAGGCGGTTATCTATTGTCGTTTTACGTTGACGCTTTGACTTATAATGCGGACGACTTGAATATGACCGCAGATGACCCTCGTTGGGTCGGCGCATGGTGGGGCGGGTTTCTCATCATTGGAAGTTTATTGCTTATTGTTTCGATACCAGTTTTCGCTTTTCCTAAACGACTGCGATGTCTTCGCAAAATAAGTTCGGAAGTGAATGATAAGAGTATGACAACTATACCATCCGAGACGACATCCACGTCTTGCACTTTCAATACAACATACACCAAACGAGCATTGACTGATAAAGAAAGAGAAAAATATGGGAGTAGCGTAAGAGGTTTGATATTTGTAACCTTAAGACGTTGGAAAATCTTGTTAATTTGACAATTTCACAATTGCTCATTTTTTGGTAGATATTCCACGATCAATGTTGAATTTGTTCTATAACCCTGTATATACTGTGACATGTATCGGCTCTTGCATGGAATTAATTATAGTTTGTGGTTTTGTTGTCTTTTTGCCCAAATATTTGGAAACTCAATTCAGCATAAGTAAATCTCAAGCGAATATATTCACAGGTATAAAATTTACACTTTATAGATTAAAGAGTTAAATTGTAATTTAATATTAGGTGGTATTGCCATTCCTGGAGCATGCGTTGGAATTTTTTTGGGTGGATTTGTATTGAAAAAATTTCAACTAAGGCCGAAAGGTGACATGCGCATTTCATGTATAAACGCGTTTCAAAATTTTATAATTTTTTTTTGGATTGAAGGTGCTGCTCAATTTATTCTTATCTGCAGTCTGGTTTGTCTCGTTATGTATGGCGTACTAATTTTTTTAGGCTGCGATAATGTGACGATGGCTGGGGCAACAGTGTCTTACGCTAAGTAATTTAAAACTCTCTTTTCTTAAAAATCAAAGAATATTTACAATTAGAGGGAGAATACCACTGTTGACAGGAAACTTGACATTAAATAGTCAAGTGCAGAACTTTTTCTTGTGAGTCTCTTGCATGTATTGGTAAGGAACGAGTGTTGTCCCAATTTTTCAGTGAGTTTTATTATCACTGCACCTTGTTCTTTATCAGAATTAAATAAAAACATCCTTTATTTACTTCTGACGAACAGTAGATAGGCAAATTGGACTGTAATAGTTTAATTGTCCTATTGCCAGCAGTGGACATACGCTAGGGTATTCCTGTCAGTAGTAAATTCTGCTTACACTTCGTATTTCCTATTTAGCAAGTCACTAGATCTTGAACATCTTCAAGTAAATCTAACAGCGGACTGTAATGCAGGCTGTCACTGCTCATCAAACAACTTTGCTCCAGTATGTGGTATTAATAAGATGACGTACTTCTCTCCATGTTACGCAGGTTGTACAACAAGAACTCCAAAAAGTCGTTTTGAACAGGCATGAATACAACACTATCTCAATACTTACATTAATAATTTAGTTACTCACTAGGATTATTCAGACTGTAAGTGTATTCCTGGTAACTTACACGAAGGAGATGTCCCTGTGGCAAGGACTGGACCTTGTCCTCATAACTGTTATAATATTATTCCATTCATGGTTCTTTTATTTCTAATGTCTTTAGTAGTGTCAGTAACTCAAATGCCAATATTAATGATCGTTCTGAGGTACTGTCTATTTTTTAGTAATAAAATTACATTTCACAAAAGTTATTCTTTTGCATTAGATCAGTTGCAGAACATGAGAGATCATTTGCCCTTGGAATGCAATTTGTTGTTTTCCGATTATTCGGTAAAAATAATAAAGTTTGTGTTTAATAAGTTACTGAAAAACTTTCATTTAGGATATATTCCTTCCCCAATCATGTTCGGGAATGTAATTGATTCAACATGTTTATTATGGAAATCGCATTGCGACAACAATGGTGGTGGTGGTGGCTTTTGCCTAATGTACGATCTTGAACAATTCAGGTTCAAATATGTGGGAATATGTGCTGGAATAAAAGTTGTGGCAGCCTCTATATTTTTCGTTGATTGGTTCCTCATCCAAAAAGTACAGAGAGAAGAAATTGACATAACAATGGGTAATATATATCATAATAATTTCTTAGGTGTAACTGTTGATTAATCTTTCCTAATATTTAACAGCTGGCGACGGCAATACAAGCGACAGAATCTTACCAGAAGTATCTAATGAAAGACCATTAAGAAATCGACCTCCAACACCTGGCCCTAGGGGTGGTAGAACAGCTTCGGCAGAAGCAGTCTTAACTTAATCTTAGAGTGGCATATATTTGATGTTTGTACATTTGCTGGCATTTAAGTAAATTGCCCTGTGTGTTCTTAACACGTGATTATGTCATAGTAATTGAAAAAATGTTGTTTAACTTCATTTGTAGTAGTAAAGTGAAAAATTTATTGTGTATGTCAAATAGTTTGATGAATTTCCTACCTTAATCAGGTGGTCTGTATTGAAAATACAACTGAACCAAGTTTTCAACGTCTCTGCGCACAGGATTATTGTGCATAACATTTGACTATTTTGTTTTTTGGTTGTCCAAAAGTGCGATATATCATAAGTTAGTAAAAGTAGTAGTCTATTCTTGGTTTTTATTTTTGATAGAAACAATTTTTTAATTACAAATTTAATTTATAATGTGCTAATTAATACGAATATTTTGATCTAGGTTGACTTCTTTTTTTCATCTTCAGCCAGATCTTGCTGACTCAAATTTGCAATAATAGCTGCTGTAAATGCACTTGTATAGATGTCACAAGCCGAGGCAAACGATACTCTTGAATGAAAACATTGCGCTATTCTACATTCTCAATACTGCAATATTTAGAAAACACTTACAAAAATTCACTGGCAATTGCGATAAATTTGTAAGTAAGTGGATGCAAGTCCACAGCTAACAAGCTTATTTCTGGGTACACCATTGAATCTGACCCAATTGTATTCAGTATGGCAATAAAACTATAATTGAATCTAAGTTTTATGTATTCAGCTTGAATTGTTACTCTTTTAGGCAGTTTACCCAATCTTCACTATTTGGCCTATTGTAAGAGAAACTCGCATAACTTGAGCCATGTAGAGACAGCTTGTACAGTGCACAATAACGGATCCATTTTTGTTAAAGAAAGCATTGAGTACAAGTACAATACTTGCAACTCTGGATTCAACTTTGTTCTTATTGACGACACAATCAATGTTTACAGCATATGCTACAAATCTTGAAATTGAATATATTAAACTAGAGTTAAAATGTAAGCTGCTGTGTTGGGGCTTACTCTGAATTTGTGCAGAATGCGGCCAAAGATGCATGTGTTTGATTTAAAATGTAGTGAATTGGGTTTATATTTGTGATTAATATAAATATGAATGGCAATGTAACAAAACAGTGAATAAAAATTGATACCACTGTTACTAAAATATAAGCGCCAAGACTTCGAATTTGATCAAAATCCAGTTCCAAGATAAACCCCAATAGCAAAGAGAAGATTCCTATTGGAGATATTCTGAAAATAAAATTAGTCAAGAATCAATATAGACAATAACAAATTAAAAATTTGGCACTTTGTGTCGCCATACATTACACAAATTAGCCTACTATCCCTAGTTTAGTTTTGATAATAAATCATTATGTAGAACCTTTATTGCAAGGGACCAAACAAAAAAAAAAACCAAGGAATGCAGTAACTAAAAGTATATAGAGTGATAAAATCAGTGATGACAGTTTTTGCGAATGACAGTCTGTGCTCATTCCCTTAAAATATCTAATAAGAGACTAAATCCTAACATGCAGACTCAAAGCACACCTGATTATTGCATGTCTTTGATTTGTAAACATAGCTTTTTGTTATATAGCACTGTCATTGCTGACAATCCTATAATGTGCTCGAGTTTGATTTAGTTTAGTTTAGACATATATAGCATTAATTTAACTACGGATTGTTTCTTTGACAGTCAATAATAAGACAAAAGTTTAAGTCCTAACAAAAAGTTGACCCAAGTTACTGCCATTTCATAAAATCTTTTATCTTGCAGAATGCAGTATTACTGCTATATCTATTGAGGCAATTCAAAGCTTGGAAAATTCAGTAAACCAGCACGCAAAGAAAAAACTGTCATCCAACTTTCAAAAATGGCAGTACTTACAAGTTAACTAATTTAATCATTTCCAATAATATGAGTTCAATATCGTCACACAAATTTAGCAGTGTTCTAGCTCGTCTCCCAATGTTTCTTATGTATACACTAAATACTATAGTAGCAAAAGTGATTCCAAGAAAATTAGTTGTAGCATGTGCTATGTAACCATATGTCCAGTCACTTGGAAGATCTTTGGACGTAGAAAAAATAACGACTAAAAAAGAAGTAGATTAGAATACGTTATAAGCCTGAAACTTTCACTGACCATCGTCAACATCTTGTGTAGAATCTAGCAAATTGTCATAATGCCGCACTCTACTCTCAAATAAACTGGCTCCTATGGAAGCATTTGTTATAGGCCTGAAGAACCCCACATCGTAAAAATAGAAAAGAGATTCAAATACATTTGGAGGAAACATATTTCTGCAATATTTAAATATTTTTTATATAATCTTAGTCGTAACTTTTATCAGTTACCTAATGAGATCCAGAAAAATATAAACGATAACTCTGTGGTTAACTGATTTATTCACTGGTTCTAGATATTCGACTCCACTGCCTGGTTCAATACACACCATGAGCATAACACTCACCACAATGGCCAATGATGTGAAGACAGCTTGGCACACATAAAGCCGAATATTAATTCTGTAAAAGCTTCTTCTGCTAATTGTACCAACTGCTAGTACAAGCCCAGCTATTATTAGTGGTAATTGCATTCCTTCTAAGAATCTTTTATATAAGATTCCTAGTAATTTAATGGCTAAAATTACTAGTGGAGGATAGGGATCTTTTCTCCAAGACCTCATCAATAATCCAACGAAAACAGCCAATGCACAAGCACTGGCTAAACTTACTGACAGAATGTTTCGGGAGACAAAGTTTTTGATTCGTCGGAAACATGTGAGAAGCAGATGAGTAGCTTCTTGTGGAGATTCCATGCGGTTGTCAGTATCACGATCATAGTAAATTCTTGTCAGAAAAGAAATTGTCAGATACTGTTTTGCTTTAAAATGTAAACTGTACTTACGGTGATTGAGTATACACATGTACATGAGCATCTGTGAGTTTTCGTCGTTGCGCCATTATAGGAAAACAGTAAAATGTTAACAATGTGGGAAAGTAATAATGCTAAGTAGCGTGTGAAGTGTGTCGTATTGTGGAGGTGAAGAATATTCAGTTAGCACTTGGTTGTACTTTTTCAAAACCTCCAATTTAACTGCACTTTTCTACAAAACAAAGCTACTTAACCTTAAAATTAACTGTTCGTTTCAACAAAACAGTAGGAAGACACTGGAACAAATTTTTACTTTTTTCCTGGGTAAAAAAATTATTTGGCATTTATCATTTGTCAAACATAAATGTCCACCGCGGCAGTGAACCTCCTTGTCTGTCAATTTTTTTTTTCAAAAAAGACAAGACAAAAAAAAAATAAATTGACCAGTTTAAGGCTTCAAAAAGAAAGGTGGGACATTTTTCGATTTCATTTCTGATAAAAATTCACATTTTAAAACCGTAGAAGTATATTCTTAAGATATACGTGGCAAACATCACTCGCACTGTATCATATTGCACTCATGTAGTCCTACGCATAGTCAAATGTCACCTGACGAGATTTTCACCCCCGACGAATGGCGACTTTGGAACCATCTCATTAAATCAGATTATGAGATCTTATTAGACTCTCGATACGAATACATCGAATAAAAATGAATTTAAAAAAAATTAAACTTCAATTCCTGAGTTGACCGAAACCCGTATCAACCAATTCTCAATCCGGCGCCTTAACCCCTAATCCATCACTCCAACCAATCAAACGTAACAATTCATATAAATCTTCTGCAGTAATTTTAAGTAGAAAAAATTAAACCGTAGAAATATGTTTTTATCATTCACGCTGTCGACAACTTGTGTTTGTTTAAAAACCTCCAATTGTCAAGTTGAAGATCGATAGTTTGTGTTTTACTTGCTCCATAAAGTATATACTCGGTCAAGAGACCTAAATTTCTTTATGAAGTTTATTCAATACACATAAAACATTTTTTTCTGAAGAAATGGAACGAGTGATTTTAAAATTTCGTTAATCGAAAAAAAAATGATTAAGTACCGGTGAAAATGAGCGAAAAGTACTGACAAAACTGAGCGAGAAATACCGGTAAAAATGAGTGAAAAGTAACGTTAAAAATGAGCGAGAAATACCGGTAAAAATGAGTTAAAAAGTACCGGTGAATATGGGTGAAAAGTACCGGAAAAAATGGGAAATATGTCCGTGTACTATTTTGCGGGTTGAGTCGGAAAGGGGATTGTTTCGGTAGATTGCGGATTCCATCAATGAAAATGAAATCAGTAGGATGGAGATGCAACCGCAATACTGTGAGATTTTGCAGTCTGGCAGCCATTTTGGAGCAGTAGACGGCACCGAATAAAAGGAGAAACGGGATGAACCGGATGAACGGATGAACTTGCCGGTTTTACTAAAACCTGGTGGCGGTCGGAAAAGGATGAACAAATTTAATAACAGAAGTAAATAACTGTTTACAACTGCGCGCCATAATATTGGAATAATTGTAATTTTGCAGTAGGTGAATACGTTTGATAGTCAATTAGGGCCAAAAAAATTGGAATAATCCAAATAAACTATACATCATTAGAAAGGTCAAATCATGACCTTTCTATTGGTAAATAGTTTTTCTTCTTTTTGTTTTGATTTTAAAAAGTTACACCACTTTTTCAAAAGACAAAATATTGGAATATTCAAAGTGTTGTGACAAAATATTGGAATAATTTGGTTTTTATTGCCTAAAATGATTTTAAAATGATAACAATGAATGAAAACTGTTTGAACAGATTTAAACAGCTGGTATATGATGTAGTATTGTGTCATTTCCCCTCGGGCATATATTACTGCTCTGATTCTAGTGGGCATTGAATACACTAATTTTTTACATTCCATGGGTGACACATAAGACCAAATTTCCTGAATTTTGGCCTTAAATTCTACTACAGTTACTGATTTATCATATTTTAGGTCTCTCTTAATAATCTCTCAAAGATTTTCAATTGGATTAAGATCTGGACTATTGGGAGGCCATGGTAAAGTAGGGATGTTGTGTGAGGATAACCACTCAGCTGTAGATTGTCAGGCATGGACTGGAACATTATTCTATTGAAAAATTAATTTTTCTTCTCCAAATAAATTCTCACATGAGGGAATCATGAAGGTTTCCAAAATTTCTTGATTTGCTTCAGGATTAGTGTTGTTGTTCAGAATTGCAATCAAGCCTATACCTTCAGCAGACATGCATCCCCAAATCATCATACTAGAAGAGAGCTTGACAGACCATTTTAACCAGATTTTGCTTGATCATTGGTGACTGTGGAACTCGGGTATGGCAAAAAAGATGAGGCATATCTTCCCAGTACCTTAAAATGGTCTGTCAAGCTCCCTTCTAGTATGATGATTTGGGGATGCATGTCTGCTGAAGGTATAGGCTTGATTGCAATTCTGAACAACAACACTAATCCTGAAGCAAATCAAGAAATTTTGGAAACCTTCATGATTCCCTCATGTGAGAATTTATTTGGAGAAGAAAAATTAATTTTTCAATAGAATAATGTTCCAGTCCATGCCTGACAATCTACAGCTGAGTGGTTATCCTCACACAACATCCCTACTTTACCATGGCCTCCCAATAGTCCAGATCTTAATCCAATTGAAAATCTTTGAGAGATTATTAAGAGAGACCTAAAATATGATAAATCAGTAACTGTAGTAGAATTTAAGGCCAAAATTCAGGAAATTTGGTCTTATGTGTCACCCATGGAATGTAAAAAATTAGTGTATTCAATGCCCACTAGAATCAGAGCAGTAATATATGCCCGAGGGGAAATGACACAATACTACATCATATACCAGCTGTTTAAATCTGTTCAAACAGTTTTCATTCATTGTTATCATTTTAAAATCATTTTAGGCAATAAAAACCAAATTATTCCAATATTTTGTCACAACACTTTGAATATTCCAATATTTTGTCTTTTGAAAAAGTGGTGTAACTTTTTAAAATCAAAACAAAAAGAAGAAAAACTATTTACCAATAGAAAGGTCATGATTTGACCTTTCTAATGATGTATAGTTTATTTGGATTATTCCAATTTTTTTGGCCCTAATTGACTATCAAACGTATTCACCTACTGCAAAATTACAATTATTCCAATATTATGGCGCGCAGTTGTAAACAGTTATTTACTTCTGTTATTAAATTTGTTCATCCTTTTCCGACCGCCACCAGGTTTTAGTAAAACCGGCAAGTTCATCCGTTCATCCGGTTCATCCCGTTTCTCCTTTTATTCGGTGCCGTCTACTGCTCCAAAATGGCTGCCAGACTGCAAAATCTCACAGTATTGCGGTTGCATCTCCATCCTACTGATTTCATTTTCATTGATGGAATCCGCAATCTACCGAAACAATCCCCTTTCCGACTCAACCCGCAAAATAGTACACGGACATATTTCCCATTTTTTCCGGTACTTTTCACCCATATTCACCGGTACTTTTTAACTCATTTTTACCGGTATTTCTCGCTCATTTTTAACGTTACTTTTCACTCATTTTTACCGGTATTTCTCGCTCAGTTTTGTCAGTACTTTTCGCTCATTTTCACCGGTACTTAATCATTTTTTTTTCGATTAACGAAATTTTAAAATCACTCGTTCCATTTCTTCAGAAAAAAATGTTTTATGTGTATTGAATAAACTTCATAAAGAAATTTAGGTCTCTTGACCGAGTATATACTTTATGGAGCAAGTAAAACACAAACTATCGATCTTCAACTTGACAATTGGAGGTTTTTAAACAAACACAAGTTGTCGACAGCGTGAATGATAAAAACATATTTCTACGGTTTAATTTTTTCTACTTAAAATTACTGCAGAAGATTTATATGAATTGTTACGTTTGATTGGTTGGAGTGATGGATTAGGGGTTAAGGCGCCGGATTGAGAATTGGTTGATACGGGTTTCGGTCAACTCAGGAATTGAAGTTTAATTTTTTTTAAATTCATTTTTATTCGATGTATTCGTATCGAGAGTCTAATAAGATCTCATAATCTGATTTAATGAGATGGTTCCAAAGTCGCCATTCGTCGGGGGTGAAAATCTCGTCAGGTGACATTTGACTATGCGTAGGACTACATGAGTGCAATATGATACAGTGCGAGTGATGTTTGCCACGTATATCTTAAGAATATACTTCTACGGTTTTAAAATGTGAATTTTTATCAGAAATGAAATCGAAAAATGTCCCACCTTTCTTTTTGAAGCCTTAAACTGGTCAATTTATTTTTTTTTTGTCTTGTCTTTTTTGAAAAAAAAAATTGACAGACAAGGAGGTTCACTGCCGCGGTGGACATTTATGTTTGACAAATGATAAATGCCAAATAATTTTTTTACCCAGGAAAAAAGTAAAAATTTGTTCCAGTGTCTTCCTACTGTTTTGTTGAAACGAACAGTTAATTTTAAGGTTAAGTAGCTTTGTTTTGTAGAAAAGTGCAGTTAAATTGGAGGTTTTGAAAAAGTACAACCAAGTGCTAACTGAATATTCTTCACCTCCACAATACGACACACTTCACACGCTACTTAGCATTATTACTTTCCCACATTGTTAACATTTTACTGTTTTCCTATAATGGCGCAACGACGAAAACTCACAGATGCTCATGTACATGTGTATACTCAATCACCGTAAGTACAGTTTACATTTTAAAGCAAAACAGTATCTGACAATTTCTTTTCTGACAAGAATTTACTATGATCGTGATACTGACAACCGCATGGAATCTCCACAAGAAGCTACTCATCTGCTTCTCACATGTTTCCGACGAATCAAAAACTTTGTCTCCCGAAACATTCTGTCAGTAAGTTTAGCCAGTGCTTGTGCATTGGCTGTTTTCGTTGGATTATTGATGAGGTCTTGGAGAAAAGATCCCTATCCTCCACTAGTAATTTTAGCCATTAAATTACTAGGAATCTTATATAAAAGATTCTTAGAAGGAATGCAATTACCACTAATAATAGCTGGGCTTGTACTAGCAGTTGGTACAATTAGCAGAAGAAGCTTTTACAGAATTAATATTCGGCTTTATGTGTGCCAAGCTGTCTTCACATCATTGGCCATTGTGGTGAGTGTTATGCTCATGGTGTGTATTGAACCAGGCAGTGGAGTCGAATATCTAGAACCAGTGAATAAATCAGTTAACCACAGAGTTATCGTTTATATTTTTCTGGATCTCATTAGGTAACTGATAAAAGTTACGACTAAGATTATATAAAAAATATTTAAATATTGCAGAAATATGTTTCCTCCAAATGTATTTGAATCTCTTTTCTATTTTTACGATGTGGGGTTCTTCAGGCCTATAACAAATGCTTCCATAGGAGCCAGTTTATTTGAGAGTAGAGTGCGGCATTATGACAATTTGCTAGATTCTACACAAGATGTTGACGATGGTCAGTGAAAGTTTCAGGCTTATAACGTATTCTAATCTACTTCTTTTTTAGTCGTTATTTTTTCTACGTCCAAAGATCTTCCAAGTGACTGGACATATGGTTACATAGCACATGCTACAACTAATTTTCTTGGAATCACTTTTGCTACTATAGTATTTAGTGTATACATAAGAAACATTGGGAGACGAGCTAGAACACTGCTAAATTTGTGTGACGATATTGAACTCATATTATTGGAAATGATTAAATTAGTTAACTTGTAAGTACTGCCATTTTTGAAAGTTGGATGACAGTTTTTTCTTTGCGTGCTGGTTTACTGAATTTTCCAAGCTTTGAATTGCCTCAATAGATATAGCAGTAATACTGCATTCTGCAAGATAAAAGATTTTATGAAATGGCAGTAACTTGGGTCAACTTTTTGTTAGGACTTAAACTTTTGTCTTATTATTGACTGTCAAAGAAACAATCCGTAGTTAAATTAATGCTATATATGTCTAAACTAAACTAAATCAAACTCGAGCACATTATAGGATTGTCAGCAATGACAGTGCTATATAACAAAAAGCTATGTTTACAAATCAAAGACATGCAATAATCAGGTGTGCTTTGAGTCTGCATGTTAGGATTTAGTCTCTTATTAGATATTTTAAGGGAATGAGCACAGACTGTCATTCGCAAAAACTGTCATCACTGATTTTATCACTCTATATACTTTTAGTTACTGCATTCCTTGGTTTTTTTTTTTGTTTGGTCCCTTGCAATAAAGGTTCTACATAATGATTTATTATCAAAACTAAACTAGGGATAGTAGGCTAATTTGTGTAATGTATGGCGACACAAAGTGCCAAATTTTTAATTTGTTATTGTCTATATTGATTCTTGACTAATTTTATTTTCAGAATATCTCCAATAGGAATCTTCTCTTTGCTATTGGGGTTTATCTTGGAACTGGATTTTGATCAAATTCGAAGTCTTGGCGCTTATATTTTAGTAACAGTGGTATCAATTTTTATTCACTGTTTTGTTACATTGCCATTCATATTTATATTAATCACAAATATAAACCCAATTCACTACATTTTAAATCAAACACATGCATCTTTGGCCGCATTCTGCACAAATTCAGAGTAAGCCCCAACACAGCAGCTTACATTTTAACTCTAGTTTAATATATTCAATTTCAAGATTTGTAGCATATGCTGTAAACATTGATTGTGTCGTCAATAAGAACAAAGTTGAATCCAGAGTTGCAAGTATTGTACTTGTACTCAATGCTTTCTTTAACAAAAATGGATCCGTTATTGTGCACTGTACAAGCTGTCTCTACATGGCTCAAGTTATGCGAGTTTCTCTTACAATAGGCCAAATAGTGAAGATTGGGTAAACTGCCTAAAAGAGTAACAATTCAAGCTGAATACATAAAACTTAGATTCAATTATAGTTTTATTGCCATACTGAATACAATTGGGTCAGATTCAATGGTGTACCCAGAAATAAGCTTGTTAGCTGTGGACTTGCATCCACTTACTTACAAATTTATCGCAATTGCCAGTGAATTTTTGTAAGTGTTTTCTAAATATTGCAGTATTGAGAATGTAGAATAGCGCAATGTTTTCATTCAAGAGTATCGTTTGCCTCGGCTTGTGACATCTATACAAGTGCATTTACAGCAGCTATTATTGCAAATTTGAGTCAGCAAGATCTGGCTGAAGATGAAAAAAAGAAGTCAACCTAGATCAAAATATTCGTATTAATTAGCACATTATAAATTAAATTTGTAATTAAAAAATTGTTTCTATCAAAAATAAAAACCAAGAATAGACTACTACTTTTACTAACTTATGATATATCGCACTTTTGGACAACCAAAAAACAAAATAGTCAAATGTTATGCACAATAATCCTGTGCGCAGAGACGTTGAAAACTTGGTTCAGTTGTATTTTCAATACAGACCACCTGATTAAGGTAGGAAATTCATCAAACTATTTGACATACACAATAAATTTTTCACTTTACTACTACAAATGAAGTTAAACAACATTTTTTCAATTACTATGACATAATCACGTGTTAAGAACACACAGGGCAATTTACTTAAATGCCAGCAAATGTACAAACATCAAATATATGCCACTCTAAGATTAAGTTAAGACTGCTTCTGCCGAAGCTGTTCTACCACCCCTAGGGCCAGGTGTTGGAGGTCGATTTCTTAATGGTCTTTCATTAGATACTTCTGGTAAGATTCTGTCGCTTGTATTGCCGTCGCCAGCTGTTAAATATTAGGAAAGATTAATCAACAGTTACACCTAAGAAATTATTATGATATATATTACCCATTGTTATGTCAATTTCTTCTCTCTGTACTTTTTGGATGAGGAACCAATCAACGAAAAATATAGAGGCTGCCACAACTTTTATTCCAGCACATATTCCCACATATTTGAACCTGAATTGTTCAAGATCGTACATTAGGCAAAAGCCACCACCACCACCATTGTTGTCGCAATGCGATTTCCATAATAAACATGTTGAATCAATTACATTCCCGAACATGATTGGGGAAGGAATATATCCTAAATGAAAGTTTTTCAGTAACTTATTAAACACAAACTTTATTATTTTTACCGAATAATCGGAAAACAACAAATTGCATTCCAAGGGCAAATGATCTCTCATGTTCTGCAACTGATCTAATGCAAAAGAATAACTTTTGTGAAATGTAATTTTATTACTAAAAAATAGACAGTACCTCAGAACGATCATTAATATTGGCATTTGAGTTACTGACACTACTAAAGACATTAGAAATAAAAGAACCATGAATGGAATAATATTATAACAGTTATGAGGACAAGGTCCAGTCCTTGCCACAGGGACATCTCCTTCGTGTAAGTTACCAGGAATACACTTACAGTCTGAATAATCCTAGTGAGTAACTAAATTATTAATGTAAGTATTGAGATAGTGTTGTATTCATGCCTGTTCAAAACGACTTTTTGGAGTTCTTGTTGTACAACCTGCGTAACATGGAGAGAAGTACGTCATCTTATTAATACCACATACTGGAGCAAAGTTGTTTGATGAGCAGTGACAGCCTGCATTACAGTCCGCTGTTAGATTTACTTGAAGATGTTCAAGATCTAGTGACTTGCTAAATAGGAAATACGAAGTGTAAGCAGAATTTACTACTGACAGGAATACCCTAGCGTATGTCCACTGCTGGCAATAGGACAATTAAACTATTACAGTCCAATTTGCCTATCTACTGTTCGTCAGAAGTAAATAAAGGATGTTTTTATTTAATTCTGATAAAGAACAAGGTGCAGTGATAATAAAACTCACTGAAAAATTGGGACAACACTCGTTCCTTACCAATACATGCAAGAGACTCACAAGAAAAAGTTCTGCACTTGACTATTTAATGTCAAGTTTCCTGTCAACAGTGGTATTCTCCCTCTAATTGTAAATATTCTTTGATTTTTAAGAAAAGAGAGTTTTAAATTACTTAGCGTAAGACACTGTTGCCCCAGCCATCGTCACATTATCGCAGCCTAAAAAAATTAGTACGCCATACATAACGAGACAAACCAGACTGCAGATAAGAATAAATTGAGCAGCACCTTCAATCCAAAAAAAAATTATAAAATTTTGAAACGCGTTTATACATGAAATGCGCATGTCACCTTTCGGCCTTAGTTGAAATTTTTTCAATACAAATCCACCCAAAAAAATTCCAACGCATGCTCCAGGAATGGCAATACCACCTAATATTAAATTACAATTTAACTCTTTAATCTATAAAGTGTAAATTTTATACCTGTGAATATATTCGCTTGAGATTTACTTATGCTGAATTGAGTTTCCAAATATTTGGGCAAAAAGACAACAAAACCACAAACTATAATTAATTCCATGCAAGAGCCGATACATGTCACAGTATATACAGGGTTATAGAACAAATTCAACATTGATCGTGGAATATCTACCAAAAAATGAGCAATTGTGAAATTGTCAAATTAACAAGATTTTCCAACGTCTTAAGGTTACAAATATCAAACCTCTTACGCTACTCCCATATTTTTCTCTTTCTTTATCAGTCAATGCTCGTTTGGTGTATGTTGTATTGAAAGTGCAAGACGTGGATGTCGTCTCGGATGGTATAGTTGTCATACTCTTATCATTCACTTCCGAACTTATTTTGCGAAGACATCGCAGTCGTTTAGGAAAAGCGAAAACTGGTATCGAAACAATAAGCAATAAACTTCCAATGATGAGAAACCCGCCCCACCATGCGCCGACCCAACGAGGGTCATCTGCGGTCATATTCAAGTCGTCCGCATTATAAGTCAAAGCGTCAACGTAAAACGACAATAGATAACCGCCTAATAAGAAGCCACAGACGGGTCCGAATGCAACCATACTATATAAACAACCTGCGAAGAAAATGTTCAGAGTTCATTTTTAACATCTTTCAGATTCTAAAAACCTATATATAGAGCGGCACTTTCTCTTTTTACGTGATCATCAATGTATGTAGTGCCCAAAGTGAAGAGTGGAGATCCACCACAGCCAATAAGAAGTTGGGCCAACATAAAAAGAAGTATTGCCATAGAATTGAAATGTCCATTTTCAGCACAGGGTCGATCGAAATCAGCAGCAGAATCAAAAAATCTGAAAGATGTTACTAAATTATGACTGGAGATAATAAATGGACGATAACGAACCCAGCCCGGTCTGATGAAACCCTTTTACAAATGTAGTCCTTGGTTGTATTAGGTGATATTTTGCTTTCGACTGTATATCTTTCAGTAGTGAAATGAGGTAATACAAATACGATCGAGCCAATACCCATTACAATAACTCCTGAAAATTAAATGTCATAATGGCTGTCTAAACGCATGGAATGCAAAAAAAGATTTACCCACGCCCAGCCAGACGGGTATATGGCGACGACTTCCAAGATAACTGACAAATATGACGGTGATGAGATTACCTATTTCATAAGTGCTTGCAATAGCCCCAGAAAGGCCACTGGTGATATTAAAACGTTTTTCAATGGTGGTTATAACACTATTAAGATAGCCTGAAGATAATGTTTGTTGCAATGTGACCAGAATGCAGCAGAGAAATACAAACACCTGGCAAATAGACATTTGATAAGTTTTATTTATGTTGCTTTAATTTTTCAATTTACTTTTATATTGGCAAAACGTTGAAGGCAGCGTGGACGTAATTGGCAGATTCCACAATCATGTCTTTCATTCTTTTCCTCCTCCATGTGAGTGCGTTTATAAGATTTCTGATCATTTTGCAAGAATTCGCTTACACTTGTGCAGGTTGATTCAGTAAGTTCACTATCCTCTGACGGAGGTACCTACAGACCCAATTAAAACTAGTGCATATTTAAAATGAATGTTTTAGGTTACGTACGATTTCCATCTCACAACAAGTACCATCCGTTGTTTTTATCTATCATTTTCCAAATGTCTAGCTTTAACGTCCTGTTTTTTTTAAGTAATATAAAAGATAAGGTTTCAAGCTAGTTCCTTACAACTGAAAATTCACATTACAACTGTTACTTTCCAATAATAATATCATCATAAATAATGAACACCGTTATAACATCTCTACTTATTGTTGATTTCGTATTGTGCAGACAAGCCAAACTTCATATTTAAGGTCTAGCATGGCCAATTAAATGGCAAAAAAAGAATGACGTACCGGTCCGAGCGCATCAATAGCAAATTGCACATATATCATGAAATGAACCTGCAGTTAAAGTTCAAAACAAAACGGAATTCTTAGCTCTCACAAACAAATTTTCGACTGAACAACGGTGTTGTATATACACGTTCGTAGATTCTCAGTGAGTCATATAAAAAAATTGAAAAATTTTTCCAGGATGTTCCCTCTGAATTGAAAAACTCAAGGGTTTAGCAGAATATGTTTTGGGCAGTGAGAGAAAAAAAAATAAGGCTTAACGTTGCAGCAACCACGTGAAGGAAAAACATTATATCGAGATATAAGTCAAATATAAACACCAACACTAAAACTAAAACAAAAACTACTTACCGAAAGCTATTAAACTAGAACGTTCATTTCGCTTTACTGAGGAGGCGTTGAGATAGACATCCAAGATAAACCCAGGGAGACATGCTTTATTTGCTTCATAAAGTGCACTAAGTAACTATTGGACAGAAACCAGTGACTTAACTGCTTTATGAAGTGTATTTAATCGCCCCCCCCCCCCCGCCCCTTAGTATTATCATATGTGTAAATTGACTAATTCAAGTGACCATTCAGCAAATGATACAATAAATGTCGTTGATTTCAATTCTTAAAAAATGAAATGCTTCAGTTTCTTTTTTTAATTTTATAATAACACTACAATATACGAATTCTTGAAAAAACATTCCATCGTTTTTCTCATGAATACGAAACAACCACCAACGTATACAAATATACGAACACCTCAGATAGTCTTCATTTCATTTTCAAGGGTCATTTTTTACTGTAAAAGCTGGTAAAGACCAGTATATCGTTAATTGGCAAAAATCATCTCTTTACATTAGCTTTTCTAATATATCTACTTGGCTTGTGATGCTTGCTTTGAATTGAGTTTTTCCGGCTGCAGGAATTACATAAAACAAAAAATTTTAACATCAAATTAACCAACTAATAAACTGAAGAATATACCGGCAGTAGACTGAACCAACATGTCAAATCTTCCGTTACAATCATCACAGCAGCAGCGTTATCAAATTCTCCACAATAATTAGGTGCACTGAATACTGTTACCAACTGCAGAAAATAATTTTTTTTTTGAATTTACATGTACCAAGTTTTTTTAATTACTTTTCTTTTCGCGAAAAATTGATATCCATCTTCAACAACTTGATGAGCTCGAACTATTAAACTTAAACCATGTCTCTCCAAAAATTGTCTCACTATATCTTGACCAAATGTATAGGAAACCCCACGATCATTCTCGCCCCATCCAGTTATATCCTTGAAAAAATTCTTAAAACTTATGCGAAGGTAAATAAAACCGTATTATCTTCTACCTCATCCGGATCTGACCACAACAGATCACAGAGTAACCCATGATCTGGCACTTCCAAAGGCCGTGCCAAATCTCGAATTTGGCCAAGTTCGTTCAACTCTGGAGACAATCCTCCATGCATACATAGAATTGTTCCTTCTATTAAAGCGGCTGTAAATGAAACCATTCACTAATTTTCAACCAAACATCTACCAATCAATAACTTACCTACTGGTAAGCAATTAAAGCAATCTGTAAACGTTTTCCATAACTTTATATTATACCTTCGTTTACATTCATCATAAAATCCATATATTCTGTTCAATGAAATGCATCATTATGCAGTTCTTTTTAATACTTGTCTATTCCCTCACCTATTTATGCTAGCACATTCGTGATTTCCTCTTAGAAGAAAAAAATTATTGGGATATTTAATTTTATACGCCAAAAGAAGGCAGATTGTCTCTAGTGATTGTCTTCCCCTGTTACAAGAGTAAAATGAGTGAATAATCTTATTATTCAGAAACTAATTTACCTATCCACATAATCCCCTAGAAAAAGGTAATTAGCATCAGGTGGAAAGCCACATCGATCAAAATGTTTGAGTAAGTCATCATATTGTCCATGGATATCACCTACAATGTTCAGAGGTGCTTCCAATTCAATAAGCATTGGTTGCTCCAAAAAAATTTCTCGTGAAGTAAGACACAGTTGGCGAACGTCACTCTCGTGGAGAGGGATCTTAAAGAAATGATCACAGCATACTCAAAGTAATGAGATAATAATAGTTAATAGCTTTAAGTTAGGTTTAACTACGTCAACTTATATTACTTTATACAAATAAAAATCAAATTTTTACCAATTTCCCACCAGTACCACGAAGACTAATTAACTGTTGAATTATCTTGTCAACGTTGAGATCACTTTTGACCACAACCGCTCTTTGCGACATTTTAACTTTCCCAATCACAGTTCATATCACAATTTCTAATGTTTTTAACAAAGACTTAGTCCGTTCTAATTTCAAAATGGCCGTTCTCTGATGGGACGGAAACGATGAAAATTACACGATTAACAATATTACGACTCTGATTTTGGTTATGGGCTGTCAACGCTCGCCCGTAGCGAGCGGCCAAATCACCGGTAAGGCATATACACTCAATTGAATCGATGAGACGTACCGGTATGTCATGTTTGGTCGGAATTTAAAAAGGATGAACACCCAGCAAATAATACTACAGCTCCAATCACGTGACAATCGACATGTCAGTAAACAATGTTCGAGTAAATTACGTGAGTGGTTTGAAGAAATGTGACTAATACCTAGAAGGCTGTAACGTTTTCCCAAGATAGAAGGCATAGTGAATATATTACCTTAAGATTTCATGAGTTCCATTGTTACAGTTTATAAGCTATGAATTTTCAAAGTTTGCAAAGCAAAACACTACTTCAGAAAGTTCGGCTATTCGGCATTAGGTAGCAAGACTCCCTGGACTTGATTAGCTGCACCGATATTCCATACATAAAGATGGCAAAAAATTCATATTGAGAATACACCTAGAAAGCTGTAACTTTTTCTTAAGATACAGGACATACTCAAGTATATTCTCTTAAAATTTCATGAGTCTTATTGTTATAGTTTATAAAATATGAATTTTCAAAGTTTGCGAAACACCACCGTACTTCAAATTACTCATTATTTACATGGCAAAGTAGTTTAAATAGAGCGCTCAAAAACGAGGCAGAGTGCTCTCCATCTAATGATTGTAGACTGCAGAAGTCAGGTTTTTATCCCGGGTTAAAAATATATTTTATGAAAATTTTTAATCTGTAACTGCAACCTGAGAATTTTTAAGGTCTTTTGTGCAAACATGGGCATCCCAAAAATTTAAGGTACCGCTAAAAATAATTAAGAGTTTATTTCAAACTGATAATACTTTTACCTTTCTTGTACATGATGCTTCATTGCCTTTTCAGATCGTTTTAGATTACTGTAAATCAAAGACACAATACACCACAGGAGTACCTCTAGTAATGCCGTCATGTCATGTTTCATTGTGTCCTTGATTCCATTCTACAGCTTTTTCACGTTTCCGACTCTCATTCATACGTCGTGTCTAAAACTATAAATTATTTATTTTTTCTGAAGAAGTAAAACTCTACAACCATTTTTATCCTATGTAGATCTTATAGTTTATTATCAAAAGACTGTACACGTATAAATATTCAAAACTGCAAACTGCAAACAATTTTCATTTCCGTTGTTATCCGTAAGAACCACCGCCCATTGGTCTGTAGCCTCCACCACCGCCGATACTTCCTCCTGGTTTATAGGACCCCATTCCGTAACTTCCACCGCCTCCGCCTCCATAACTACCACCGCCTCCGTATCCACCGCTGCCTCCGTATCCTCCGCCACCTCCTCCGTATCCTCCACCGCCGCCTCCATATCCACCACCTCCACCCGGTTTCATCCCGCCTAATCCAAACGGCTTCAACAAACTGAAAAATGTAGCACTTGTTTGTTGTGTTAGGAAACCCACTGCAAGTAACTACAAATACCATTAGGCAAAATAAAATTACTTAAATAAAATAAAATAACTTACAATTGCGAGTGTGTGATTCATGGTATATTACTGAGTTTTCCTATACAGAGAACAAGATAAAACCAAATGCTGCGAGATTTGAGGCAGATGTGCTGATTTACTGCGCTTTGTCTCTTATTTATATCTCCAATGGCTTTCGCTCCTATTGACATGCTAACCCACTCTGCGTACAACGACCACTGTCCCACTGACAATGCGACATGACCTATGAACTTCAACTACTTTCGTCTTCTGTTTCATCGTATGAATAATGAACTCATTCCCTCGTTTAGGGGGAAACACTCCATGGGAAATAGAGAATGAGCATTTTTGTGTGTTAAGTCAACTGTATCGAATTAAAAAATATGTGGAAAAGAGGGTTAATACTTTTGAGGGTAAGTGATACATTAATCATTTTGTGTTGTTCATGTCTTGTAATAATTTCACTTTCATAATTGAATTGTGCACTGAAGGATGATGAATTCAAAAGAATTGAACTTAAAGGTTTAAGAAATGAAGTGTTATGGGTCACTAAATGAAAAAAACAACTCTAGTTAACCTTGAGTTTTATTACTTCAAAATTCAGTGGGTTATGTTTAGTTAAGCTTTGTGGGTCACACTTGGTAAACATCCACACCCAAAGTTCCATTAGCAAGAATTGTAAATTGCTGTTTTATGCACTAGATGGCAGAGGAAGCGTACATGATTGGTTGTGGTGATGGTGCAATGAAGATTTATTAACGGTGAAGTATCATTATGGTACATTGGCTTGGTTACTGAGGTTGATATCCCTTCCCCTTTAGGTAATTATAATTCATTTACGTATGTAATAAATTAGACGGGCTAAATCCGGGTAATTAATACGATGCCTATGTAAGTGATGTGCTTAAACCTTTAGGCCAGTAAGGACCAATGGCTTTTACTTCAACGATACATGATAGCCGGTGGTCCAAGGTGAACCCACTTTCAATCCAAATTGAAACTTTTTGCCAATGTTACAACAATTGCTTCTACCAGTTATTTTCTTTCTTCAGAAGCATACCCGACCCAAAAGACTCATCTTACTATTAAGTTATTTGAGTAATAACATTCTTTACACGAACAATTGTTTTTATTAAGTTCGACATTACACATTTCTATAAGTAAACGTTTTTACAGTGAATATTTTACAATATGAATGAATTATTACATTTAACATCTTTCGAAACATCACGAAAATTATACAAAATATACAATTAAAGAAAATTTGGATACATGACGTATTTTCTGGCTGCTAATATCACTTGTTTTTTTTCGCACACTTTCTGTTTTGATGCTCATAAGTTCGAAAACAATGCAAATCACAGCAGCAGGTATAGATTGCACTTTAATATCCACCGCCCCCTCCACCTACGCTGATCATCATGCCACCGTAACTACCACCTGTTGAGCTACTTCCGCCTCCGTATCCACCACCTCCACCTCCAATGGAACCTCCACTGGATCCTCCATATCCACCGCCTCCGCCTCCACTGGAACCTCCATAGCCACCGCCTCCGCCTCCACTGGAGCCTCCATATCCACCGCCTCCGCCTCCACTGGATCCTCCATATCCACCGCTTGCGCCTCCACTGGATCCTCCATATCCACCGCTTCCGCCTCCACTGGAACCTCCATATCCTCCGCCTCCACCAGAGCTGATTCCTCCGCCATAACTGCCACCCCCAGAGATCATTCCACCTCCATAAGAACCCCCTGAACTGGCACCACCTCCATAACCTCCTCCAGAACTAGATCCGCCGCCATAGCCACCACCACCACCCCCAGAGATCATTCCACCTCCATAACCACCTCCTGAACTGGCTCCACCGCCATAACCTCCTCCTCCAGAACTAGATCCGCCGCCATAACCACCACCCCCAGAGATCATTCCACCTCCATAACCCCCTCCTCCAGAACTAGATCCGCCGCCATAACCACCACCCCCAGAGATCATTCCACCTCCATAAGAACCCCCTGAACTGGCACCACCTCCATAACTTCCTCCAGAACTAGATCCGCCGCCATAGCCACCACCACCCCCGGAGATCATTCCACCTCCATAACCACCTCCTGAACTGGCTCCACCGCCATAACCACCTCCTGAACTGGCTCCACCGCCATAACCCCCTCCTCCAGAACTTGATCCGCCGCCATAACCACCACCCCCAGAGATCATTCCACCTCCATAAGAACCTCCTGAACTACTGCCACCGTATCCACCTCCAGCTGAACTCATTCCTCCACCATATCCCCCTCCTGAACTACCACCCCCATATCCACCGCTTCCTCCACCACCACTTGATCCGCCATATCCTCCTCCGCCACCTCCTCCAGAACTCATGCCACCATAACCTCCTCCGCCTCCAGAGCTCCCACCGTAACCACCTCCAGAACTCATTCCACCATATCCACCTCCTCCAGAGCTCTGTCCACCGCCATAACCGCCTCCTCCTCCTCCTCCAGAACTCATGCCGCCGTATCCTCCACCTCCTGAACTCATACCGCCGTATCCACCTCCTCCTGAACTCATACCGCCGTATCCACCTCCTCCTGAACTCGTGCCGCCGTATCCACCTCCTCCAGAACTCTGTCCGCCGCCATAACCGCCTCCTCCTCCTCCTGAACTCATGCCGCCATATCCACCTCCTCCAGAACTCATGCCGCCGTATCCACCTCCTCCAGAACTCCCGCCACCATAACCGCCTCCTCCTCCTCCACCACCACCACCTCCACCTCCATAACCACCCCCTCCTACACTGCCACCATAACTTCCACCGCCTCCAGCACTGAGTCCTCCGCCTCCATAACCTCCTCCTCCTGAACTCATTCCACCTCCATAGCCGCCTCCTCCTCCACCTCCACCTCGGCCACCGCCTCCATATCCGCCGCCGCCTGAACTTCCTCCAAATCCTTTCGAGCTTCCTCCACCGTAACCGCTAACAACAACTGCTAGCAGACCCTGCGTAAAAAAATGAAATATACAAACAAATGACTCAATTTTTTCGCTGCTCTCTTTAAGAATAAAATGCAATAACAAAAGTGCATAAAAATAGAGCTTTGTAAATTTGAGTTATACTAAAATACGAGAGAATAAACAACTTTTCTTGATGTTGCAAAAAATTTGCCAAAAACTTCATGTTAGAAAAGCCAGGTTTTTTGTGTTATAATGAAACTATTTAACTACAAAATGACCTAATTAATTAAAAAAAAATTTCCCTTCACTGTTTTCAATTAGACCTACAGAGGGTACATTGGCATAAACCGTGAGCAGCGACCCTGCTAATAGAAGACGAGTTAAAAGAAATGACCTAATAGGAGACAGGTTAACATTTTTACCCTGTGGCAGAACAAGTATTTTGAGAGTGAATAATTAAGTGTGACAATGATATTAAGTGGTGAAAGCCCCTATGTTAAAAGAGCTGCATGTGTGGTGAACAAATTGAATGAAACATTCAAACAACTTACGACTAAGTTTACTTAGCTTCATTGAGTTACAAGCAAAAGATTAAATAATAACCCGTGATCTGCCAGTAATAAAAGTATACATAACCACTACCAAATCTTTTTAAAGCAGATGCAATATTACAAAACAGTTACTTACGAATAGGAGAATTCGTTTCATCTTGCTTAGCTTGCACCGTCTCCAAGCTCTTACTCAGATGCGTTTAGGTAAACTCTCTGCACTGAGATAAAAATGAATTTTGAAGTGCATGGTCTGTCTGCCCTTTATATACCACCTCATGACCTATATTTCGCCTCTGAGTGAGAGCGCAGTTGAGAGGGAAAAAAAATCAAAATAGAGGAAAACATCTCCCATGGAGCGCCTACATGAAGTTCAGAGCACCTGGCCATTGTCCATTAATCGAGCCCAAACTGGTTTCTCTGCTCATCATCAACCAGTGAAAGATATAGAATTTGGAGACGCCTCGCTCCAAGGTTATTCCACCCTCACAATATAATGAAGTTACTTCATTTCCTCATTCACTAGGAAGGAAATTGATTTACATTTTTATAATCATTTCTCTCTTAAAATTCAATCTGATTTCCTCTTGTTATGAATACGTGGGAAGTGATTCAATCTTAGCAATTAAATATTACTCTTTCGTGACACCTGATTTACAATTACTTAAAGTAGGCTTCTTGTACTTATTTTTTTATATGAGAGAAAGATTACTTTTACTACCGGTTTAAGTTAGAAGTAAAATGTACTCTTACAATTTTTATATGAAAACAAAAATAGAGTCTACTGTGAAATCAAAAATAATACAAAATTTATGTAAACTATTATTGTAAAGTAATTATACTGAAATTTGAGAACTTAAGTTGAAAAACCGGCTTACTCTTACTAAGAGTTCATTGTCACGTATATTGTAGCGTAAGAAAATTACACTGAACGCCAATTCTTTTCCCATTTTCAAGTCCTGAAGGCAGATGAGCAAGAATCAATCTCTGTGCTATTAAAAACTGCCAAATCAGGTTAATCCTGGGAAGGGGATGCATCAAGTGAAATACAAGTTTTAGTGGAAAGGGAACATTTAACTGACTCACTTAAAAAAAAAGAAAAATGATGGTAATTAGCTTGGGACTGTCTTTAATTTTTGGGATCATCAAACTTTTATCCGTTCAGACGGACGCATCAGGAAAAACTGTTTAAAACAGTTTCCCCTGCCTGGTTCCCATCCATTGCAGCAAAGCTTGATTTCTAGTGGTCAGTGAACTAGATATATAAATCCATTCAGTCAAACCTTCCATTATTTAATAATTGAAATTTCATGTGAGTCATTCTGTTTTCCCTCTTAGTTCATAACAAATCAGGTGAGGTAATCAGTGTATAAATTGATGTTCAATCACTTTTTATTTTTTTATTTGTTTGATGTTCCAGTCACATGCAATTATACTGCCATTATCACAACACGAGAGTAGACTGGTTTCATTATTATTTTTTTTCACTAGAACGTATTACAAGCAATTAATGCTCAAACGGAAAATGAAAATCAAAAAGATAAAAATGGGAAGTAAAAAAAAATTACAAAATCAAAAAAAATTAAAAAAAAAGCCTTGACCTAATTGCTCTATAGAACAATGTGAAGAAGTGTTGAATTCTGAGAGTTTTTTTTTTTTTTTTTTAAAACCCTGCAGAATTTTATTTCCCTATAATAATGTTTCAGTTGATGTTCTGGTTCAATTAAAAGGTCATTTGCTTGGACTTTTTTTAAAACTATAATACTTCAAATAAGCAAAACATTTTTATTCCAGATTAGATTTTTTGATGACACAATCATTGTTTTTTTGATTTATTAAATCTTGTTCACTTATTTCCTCTTATTTTACAACTCTTAAAAACAAGTGGAGCGTGAATTCGTTTGGCAAGAAAGAGTAAACGTTATCTAGGTTTCTTTAAGAAAAAATAAAGAAACAAAATATCATCCTCTCAGGGGAAGAATTTGGGTTCACTGTCAGAGGTCCTTGGCACTTCTTTCCTCCTAACCCAAAATGAGTCCAAATTGTCTACTACAGGATTTAAAACACGCCGTAATAATTTGGTTTATAGTTTTGGAGGCGTAAATTTTTACTTGTTTTCCTCACAGGATAATCTCCAGCACATTTTACTACACGAAAATAAAGGGATGTGTATAATTTTCATTCTCAAATCGTGAGGTCTTGCATTTGGTTTTTTTCCCGGTTTGGTTATATAACTAAAAAACTGTCTTTGTAATTTTCTTTTGCTTCGAGTGAAAATAAATTAGGATAGAGTTCATGGACCCTAGGGAAATGAGGGAAACTGCATGTCAGAGGTTGATAGAATAGGGGCTTGGAAAGTGGGGGAAATGTTTTTTGTTTTAATTTATTGTAATTATAAGGAAAATATTCAGTTTGGGTTTTTGGATGTTGAAAGCAATGGAAAAGTTGCTTGTTTTTGTGCAAGGAAAGGTTGGTTCTATAGCATAAATAGTCACACCATGCACTGGAATGTCATAACATCTGGGTGTGGATGAATAAGTATGTGTCAAGAAATGAAATTTTTTGCAGATTTAATTTTCCGCGCGTGACAGTATTAACAAGTTTTTGGTTGACAAAAAAATATGGTAAATCGGAATTAGTCATATTTATCGTTTGTAAAGGATTTTATTTTCTTTAAAAAATAAGAACTGTTTTAAACAATAAGTTAAACAGAATTTGCAATAGTAACTTTTTGCAACTTTATTTACAAGAATTCTATTGCTCTAATATTTTGAAGTTAAACTTCAGAATTATAAAATTAAAAATGTTTACAGCATTCAGTATTACTTTTTTATTTATAAAAGTAAAGATCTTGAAAACGAGAGTTTAATTACAAGTTTTCAAGTGAGTATACAGCTAAATTTTCGCATATTAAAACTCGACATGCAATGATGCAATTACGGATAAAGAAAGAACATGAATATTAAATTCTATTGTGAGAATCTTAAAAAAAAATGGTATTCTTTACAGGTACTGAATTACTTGTTAATCACGTATATAAACACTTATCACTGCGATTAAAAATCTCAGACAAAGTCATTTTAACTTGTGTTAATTGTGGGAAAACTCTTTAATGAAAAAACACCGTTTCCCCTGTGAAATATTTTTTATGTATGCAAATATTGTTTTCTCACACGTGGATTTTTAGATGAATTGATGCAACCTTGATTTATGAGTTAATTTACATATTCAAAGGTCGCTCACGATAGGTGAATAAGTTTTTTTAAATTAAGTTTTCAATGTATCTCCCACAATTCTAATTCAACGAACGTATTTTCCTAGTAATCATTATTTTATGAACTTGACTTAATCGGTACGTGCGGCTGTTTTTTAATTCTGTTTTTTGGAACAATATTTTTTTTCTGAGGTCACAGAATTTTAAGTACCCTTATAAAACCTATCAAGATGTGATACAACCGTTAATAATAAGGGTCATCCCTCCAATGTGGCTGATACTGGGGCATATCAGATTGCCAGCTTTGTTCAGACGACTCACTTTGAAATCTGTCCTCTCTATTGTCACGTGTCAACTCATAATTGGGGTCAGCTTCAGCGTCACCCTCAAAAGCAGAATAACGCCCAAAATTGTGATCATCAGAAATACTCCTTGAAGGATTAGAAAAATCTCCAGGTTGTGTAAATCTCACAGAATGGTGATAAAATCGATTATTAAATCGATAAGGCGGGTTATTCGATTTGTCCATATAGTCATACTGAGAAATGTGACTCCCTCGGTCCCCATAATGAGGAAAGTTTTTATTTCGCAGCACAACGTCAGTAAAATAATATTCAGGTTGTTGATGAGGAGGTTGTTCATTTGCCTCAGGTGCAGGAGCATCGTCACTCATGTAAAACGTTACAGGTGTTTCAGGAGAATTAAAACTCATACTGTGGTCTCTTTCTTCTAATAACTTATGATGTTCGTTCGTCGTTGGAGTTTCGTAATATCCATGGGGTTGTTGTTGCTCAGTACTCATTGACTGATTTACGTTATTAGCGTAATGAGTTAAAGAGGAAAGAGGCGGACTGCCGTTCCCATTTGGAGGCACCCCAAATACATTCGAGTGATTATTTATGTAATTCGGGGCAGGTTGATAGCTATAAACGTTTGGGAATTGTTTATGACTTTCAAAATTATTTGTATAAGTTGTTCTAGGTCCGAATTGGTCATGTGGAATAGTTTGCCTATTGTCGTATTCATTTCCTCTGTGCTGTTGATTGTAATGATTGCTTGTAGTTGAGTTTGAATTTTGAGAATTTGAGTTTGATTGGTGCCAGTTGTATCCGTTGGTTGAGTCTGTTAAAGGAAATTGAGTTGGTGGAGTTGTGATGTGGTTCACTAATGTTTGATATCCGTAAGTTTGGTCGTGTTGATTATTCGAATTTAAATTCGGGTCACTTTCTTGCTGGTATGTGGCGTACCCATTTGGTTTGTGGGTTGGGGATATAAAAACTCGGTGGGCATTGACTCCTTGAAAAGGTAGTGAGGTTGTGTAATTGATGATTGCGGGTATTAGTGTTACCTGAAGTGAAATTAAAGAATTATTGATGTGAATAGATGGGTTTAAATTACATCTATGACGATATATTATTCCTATATTGCATGTAAAATAAAGCGATGGTAAATTGTGAGATTGTGCAGCACCTTTTCTAAAAAAAAAAATATTTGCAAAAATTTTGTAAAAAAAAAAAAATTGCCTTTAATTGACCAGTTCTATATTTGCAAAAATTTGACAAAATATGGGACAATTTGCAAAACTTGTACAATAATTTTACAATATTTTTGCATAATTTGTAAAATTTTGCAAAATTTTTGTAAAAAAAAAGCGGCCAATTACTTGCATACTTGGCTTGTTGTTGTAAACGTCGTTTGATGCAGACCAAGTTTTAAGCATAAAAAAATTTTGTGCAAACAGTTCAATAGATTTCCGCTTGAGTTAAAATTAAAAATTCTCACCGCAACTGTAACTGTTTTTTGAAAATTACATTTCAAGGCACAAATTATTTTATGTTTTTATAAGACGGTTTCTTTTTGAATGGAAGGAAGTCTTGAACCTTGTTTTTTCTTAGGTTTTTTTTTTTTGTTTTTTTTTTATTATAATAAATTAGAGAGGGGATTCACCTAATGCTACACATTATCATATGTCGTTATGTTAAGCTTATATATCATCGGATTTAAGACCTTAATTTCTGGCTCATTCCATTCTCCCTGTTACAAAAGTCTGCAGCGAATCAAAATTTTATAAATAATCTTAAATGAAATAATAGCACAATCTCGAGTATGATTCGTTATTATAATATTAGAGTTATAATATAAACAAGTTGCCTTTTCAATTTTTACACTATTGGAATTAAAAATTATGACAGGGGATTATGATGGAAAGATACAGTATAGTGGTACAGACTTACAAACAACAACTGCATCCTTGTCCTTTAGTTACACGTGATGTTTCCAACATGTGGGCATTTACAAACTAGGTTTGATCTCATTTTCTTAACTTATACCAAGGTCGAGGTAATGACGTAAAGGCAAATTTCAATATATAGGTTTCAGATTGAAATTTTTTATTTTTAAGTTACTTCACATTCGACTAAATCATTTACAAGAAACTATTTAAAATTGCCTAAATCGTTTTCTCTTATTTACATATAAAATAATATACAAGCACAATAATTAAAATTAACAAATCTCATTAAAAGTTAATTTTTGTTTCAGGCTATAAACTTAATAATTTAATCCTAAAAGGTGGCAAATTTTCCAGGTCTTTTGGTAATATGCTATGGGGCATGTAATATTTTCTGATTTGAAAATTATGCAGCTGACCACACTGACCATAATCTTGGGTCAAAAGATGTGCCCATGACCCTCACAGACAACCGTAAGCCTTAAAGCAATTTTTTTTTTTCCTTTTTTGGTTATTGACCGGATAAAAGCTTAAGAATTTGGGTTTATGTTGTTCATACATGCATTTATTAAAATAGTAACTTCATTAAACTATTATACAAAATACAAATAATTTTTCCAAGAAGAAAAATCGTTTTCTTCCGGCAATTTAAGAGAAATAGGTCAGACTATTTAATTGTGGAGTAATTTCATTAATGAATAGGAAGTTTAATGGCGAAAAAAAAATTAAGAACCTTTTGTTTATGATAAAAGAAGCAAGAGAATTATATTTCACTCGCATCTTGTAATTGATTGCCCTACTTTAAACAATACAGCTTTCACTTAAGTGAGAATTGACAACTAACCATTTGTGGTAAGAATTCACAAAAACTATCTTGAGCTTAAATGAATAAATGTTGCTTTGGTTGAATTTGCTGTTTCACTATAGATGTCAGCAGATATTTTTCCTAGGAGTTGAATGGCCTCAAGGGGCGGTTTCGTCTTAATAATGCCAGCCGGCAGAGAGAGCCACTTGTTTGATGATTTTGTGGGTCATCAGACCTAGAGGAACAAATTTCGATTCAGCTCAACGTGCCGACCACTGAAATTGGCGGATGATACATTTTATAGAGTAGTAAGATAAGATCAGCTGTGAGCATGTGATGTCACGGGTTTGATTGAGAGCAATTACCAAATTATTCTCAAATTCTTTAATCTTCTTATATTATATTTTCTTCACCAAAATTTACATTTTCTCTATATTTTTCCCTCAGACATTACAATAAAAAGGTGAAATATGAAATTAGAGAAAAAGTTCAAATTATTCTCAAATTCTTTAATCTTCTTATATTATATTTTCTTCACCAAAATTTACATTTTCTCTATATTTTTCCCTCAGACATTACAATAAAAAGGTGAAATATGAAATTAGAGAAAAAGTTCATGCCGCCACCACGGAAAACAAGAAAATACCAGAAATTCCCTCAAAAGAAAATTCAGGACCTGCATATGACGGTAGAGTGTACCTAGTAACTTAAATATTTTAGATTTACAGATTTATGTTGTGGCCATCTTTCTCTAATTTACCACCAGGCGGCGATGGCGACTAGTAGAAATCGGCGGAAACGTTCTGCGCATGAGTATGAGGAAAATCAAAACATCGCTTCCTGTTGTTGCATTGCTTCTTCGCCGTGGCTAATTTTAAAATCCTTTGTAATCGGTTTTAAAATTTGGTTTATTCAGTATTGTGTAAGGAGTTTGTCTCTCTCTTCAAACGATTCGGGTCAAAAACTGGAAATTTATTGAATGGTAGGCTGAAAATATTGTAGCGAATTATCATGTGAAAACTTAACCCTAAATCACAATGTCTTGTTTGATAGCATGTATAATTTGACGGTAAAACTTACAAACGGATGTGATCTAAGATAACAACTTTTTATCCGATTAGACGACCAAAATTTATGTTTAATGATGAAAGAAATTTTTACACAAGAGATAAGCTGTTAAGCCTAGACTTCACCTCAGCTAAAAAACTGCAAAACTGTTACGGGGCTTTGTCTTTTTTTATTCGACCCCAAATCATCGTGTATTGAATTAACTTCAT